>JACGDI010005367.1:0-31814 GCA_014898725.1 Jacaranda copaia
TTACGTTTGCTCTTGTTGCAGATCTCAGGCCCAATACACCTAAATCCACCGGAGTTTCGGACCATCAGGCTCATTGCAGCATCAGTTCTATATGCTTGGATTTAGTATATCATTCCATACGACTTTGTTTCAGATACATTTATCTCGCGACCCTTTTAGTGAACTTGTAAAATTGGTTGAATGCAACATGCTATATTGTTATTAAGAAATCGATTACAAAAACTTGTCCAAAAATAATATTTTATTAAGAGTTAATGTTCTCATCTAGATTGGGTTCTGAGATTTGTGAATTAAACTACAAAATTCTTGGAACTCTGAGACTATTACAATATGATTGAATTAATGTATTACCAGGCCCATCACCAAATTTCATGAGATGATTGTGAGATAGTCTAGCTATTTAGATAATTAACTATTATTGATTAATACATTAGTTGTGCAGGTCATCTCCACCAGCCCGTAATACATTAGTTGTGGAGGTCGTATCACTTGCCTGCATTTATATAATGGGGATAGAGGCAATGTTTTCAAAACTGACTCGAACAATAAACTGGTGACCTTATTGGTTATTGGCTCAATCGGTTCGATTACTAGTTGAACCGATATGATGTTATATTGACATAATAATTATATTTAATTTTATAAATATATATAATATTTTAATATTACCAAAAAATAAAACTTTCAATTGATATAGAAAGAATATTATTTGAAAAAAATTTCAACTTACTTACTTTAAGTATATTTTTTCGAAAATAATACTATTTCACAATTAGTCAACTATAAATAAATAAAAAATAATGTTTCACATTAATTTAAGTAATCATCCATTTTTTGCTTCAACTTCAAGTAAAAATAAATTTTTATACGCTAAATATTCAACATAATTTAAGAGAAATTAAATAAAATAAAATAACAAATTAAACATAAGCATTCATGTATAACTACTACTTCATTAAATTTTAAAAAAATAAATATATGTTTCAAAAAATTACATGTCCAAAATCTTTAATCATCATCATCAACTCATAATTTCTCTCTCTCTCTTTTTTTTAAACTTTTTCTACTTTTTCAAAACAATTAAAATTAGAAAAAAAAAAGGTGAATCGGTTGAACCTGTTAGGTTTTGACCGATTTTGACCACCATCAATTTTTATGCTTCAATTGGACCGGATTGGCCTCCGGTCACTGGTCCGATCGGTCAGACCAGTTGGTCCAGTCTGATTTTCAAAACCTTGGATAGAGGCAATCATGTTGTCTAACCCCTACTTATATATTGGTGATAAAGGTAGTCATATTGGTTGACCAGTATTTATATAATTGTGATAGAGGCAGTCATATTGGTTGACTCATATTTACTAATCAACTTGAAAGTGACTCTTGATTTATTCAGCCCCATATGATGATTTTGACATAAAGTTCAAAGTGAAAACATTCATGTGTAGCTAGTTTCGTAAAGCATGCACGTACAATTGATTTTATGAAATGTTCTTGTATAGTCAATTCTTTGAAACTGATTGAATTCTTAAATTTTGAATCTAAGTCTTTTACAACTTACAATGTTCTTGTACACTCGGTTCTTTAAAATTGATCTAGCCCTTAAGTTTTGAAATATGAAATTTTCCATGAAATATATTGAAAACTTGAGATATCGTTTTGCTGCTATAAGACAGCGTGGAGTCAACTCATGTGTGTAATACTTAACATATTGTTCCTGACCAATTTTGGACCCCCTGAAATCTGTCTATTCTTTAACAACATGCTCTCTAAGCACATACTTATAGCCACATGTATATAGAACTACTATTTTTCTATACTGCATTTTTGTTGTTAATTCCAGTTTTGCACCTTGATTATTACCACATTAAGTCATCTGGACTTACTCTCTTTATATTGTTCTTTTTGTTGATTGCCCCAAATTGAGGAATAGAAGGTTCCATGAGCTTGGGGCCACATTGTGTATAGTCTAAATAGTATTAACAAGGCATTTATAAAGGGTAAGAATATTATGCATATGTATGTTTGCAATGTAATAGTGTGCTTGACAATAGGCAATCTTCTTTATCTTTTGATGAAGTGCAACAAGCCGGAGTATATAATGTTTGACGTGAGTTTTTTGAGCGATTATTAATTATGAAAGCTCAAGTTTGACTTGCAGTTTATAGTATGACTAGTTGACATAGATGTTATTGGTTGATTATGATCTTGCTTGTCACTTTGGTTGTTATTGAATTATTTTAAATTGAAAATTTTGGAGGTGCATATTTTATATTTGAAAATTTTTAAAAATTTGATTGGAGTAGCACTTCAGTCGGGAAGTAGGTACCCAATGGACAGAGTGTTATAGAGGTGGTATTAGAGCTTAGATTTGAAAACATGAGCTAAGCTAGGATATGATCATCATAATATAGAAATTTTGGTTAGTGGAGATTACACCTAACTCTGAAATTTGAGTAAGACATGAATTTTTGGGATAATGTTCAATTTGAAGGATGTGAAGAGTTATGATTAAGCGGTCAACCAATATATAATCTGTAACTTCTAAGGTATCGAGTATATGGCTTTTTATACTTGGGAAGGACAATACTCTTAGAGATCACATTGGGTACAAACTTGTTTGAGAGTAGTTTAATTGGTATGCAGGCCGATGATCATTCTAGATTGAGCTAAGTTTGATGAGTAAATGATCTTTTTAGATCATTACTTTGGACATACTCAAATGATATGGATATTTGCAAAAGTGATATATTAATAACTCAAACATATTTGGAATACGAAATATTGGATTAATGGAGACTAAGTCTAACATGAAATCTAGTTAGGATGTGAACTTTTGGGATAATGCCTATTCCAAAGGGTAAAAGATTAGTATTAGGATGGCTAGCCAATATATAGTCCATTACTTTGAGGTATCACGCATATGACTTTATTAGTGTCTGGTGGAATAATATTTTTGGGATTACATTGTTATGCAAGTATTTTGTGATAATAGAAATTAGGAATAAAAGATCATTTAGGATAATAAGTATTTGTATATATAGGATAGGAATGAGATTTAAATGATAGGGTTAATTAGGAATCGACATTTCGATAGCAAGATTGATCCATATGATTTCATGACTGTACTTGAGAGGGAAATAAGGAAATATATCTCATAAGGACATTGTTTAAGATGATTAGTGATTGAGATGTATATATAATTGCAATTCAAATATTTGGTAATTAGTTTTTTGATATTGGAATAGCATACTAGTATGACTATAAGATGACAACAGATAAGTTAAAATGAAAGAATGCTCATGAGAAATGAAGTTCATAGAAATCATACTAATTTGAGGATAAAGGGAATAGTGTTTTCATGGAAAACAGTAGGCAAAAGGGGTAAGTACTTTAGAGATAATAAGAAACTATGCCTTAACTCGGCTAGGAAAATTTTAAAACCTAATAATATGAGACTTGTGGAATTGTTTGAATATGTAGCATACCCTTATATAAAGATGATTATATTTTGTATATAGTCATATCAAGAATGAAACTGAATTTAGTCAATCTTCTTATCCTCAATTGGACAAATAATGAGTTTAACAAAGATGTTATATAAACTTAGGAGTAAAGTTGATGTGAGCTCATTTGCTAACGTTAGTTTAGGATAATCATATTTCTATTTCATGCTACGTGGAATGTGATTATAATCAATGTATCCTTGTCTATTATGATAAGAACTGATAGGAATTTGAATGTTACTAAATAAATATTTTATTAAATGCTGCACATTTAGCATAAACAATCAGATTTGAAGATTTTTATATACTAAATTGCATCCTAAAACAACCCAAATCACTTCCCCTATCGTGGTTATTCAAGGCCATAGAGGACAACCACCTATTAATCGAGCTAAAGCATAAGAGGACGAGCTGGGAAATATTCCTAACCAAGGACACCCCATACCTAAAGTGGGAATGATACCAAACCCACCAGTAAACCCCAGAACAGGAGGACAAAGTGTAGAATAAATGTTCAAAATATGGTTCTTGCAATTTTGTTAATAGCAAAGTCAAGTTAGTAGTTCTTAAAATATTGAAGAACTTCCTATAGATCGAATGCTAGAATGATTCCTTAGGGGCAACCCTCTAGGATTTATGGGTGAACAAGATGATCAGAGAGCTAAAGTGTGGATTGAGGGGGTTGAGAAAATTTTTTGAGTGCAACATTATTTAAACAAATTGAAAGTCAAGTTTGTCATTTTCTTTTAAGACAAGACACAAAATATTGGTGATGATTTTTGAACTAATGGTGGAATCACGAAGATGCACCTTATACCTAGGAGATCTTCAAAAGTGAATTTATGAATAAGTTCATACCTTATGTTATGGAACTTATTCAAGGATTTATGTCAGTATGTTAATGTGAAGCCAAATTTAACAGCTTAATCTAGTATGCACAGCATATATTAGGTGATGAGGGGCATAGAAAATGAAAGTTCATTGAAGGGTTAAAAGTTGAGTTGCAGAGAATAGTTGTAGCTTGTGAATTGCCCACTTATAGCCAAGCTATGAATAGGTCTATAAAGGTAGAATAAGAACTTAAGGAGCTATGTAAGATTGACAAAAAATTAAGTATAGAAAAACTTTTGGGTCCAGGGTTCAAAGTGGAGAAAGAAATGACTTCGAAAAGAATCATCATAAGATTCAAGATGAAGCGACACCTAGCCATCTCTTTCAAATTGGAAACATTCCTTGTCCATCCCAACCAAGCCTAAGAAAAACTTGTGGATTTTGCAGTGATACCCGTCATAGTGGGTCTACATGTTGGAAGAAACATGGAAAGTGTATTTGCACTACTGACAAGAAAAATTCCCATTCATGTGAGGGATTGTGAGAATTTTGGTAAAACAAGAGGCCCATTTGAGGACTCAATTTTGGCTCAATAATTGAGAATATTATACTTGATGAAAGTTATAAATTCTTATATCAATTTGAACCTTTCATTGAGGTGATGTTCATAGTGCATTTATTTACCAAAATTCACTAAGGTTTGAATGAGAAAATTGAAATCAATGTTGATAGGTTATAAGAGGATGACAAAAACTAAAAGCATGCTAAAAGAGCCCATCCCACATTGAAAGAGGAAGCTAAAAGAAGCTATGATATATAGCTTGGGTTTGAATAATTATTTAAATTATTATTTTAATTACATAACCCTCCAAAATTTATTCAAATAGTCATATATCTTTAGATTTTATTTTAAACTCTTCTAGAAAATTAAAGAAAATTAAGGAGATATGTCTCCTCTGTCAACAAGTGCCAATGGTGTCTCTTGGAGCTGATTAGATATAAAGTCATGACACAACCTATAAATAGTAGTGACTAAAACCAATCCAAACCACTTAAATTCAAGCACACATATACAACATTCTATCTCACTACACTGCACAATTATACACTGTCTATTAAAGAAGAGTTTCAAGTCAGTAAAGTTTGCTCATTCCATTCTGTTGGAGTGCTACCTTAGACTGAAAGTTGTATCTTAGGAGTTTAGTTGCCAAAAGTCTTCTAGCACCATGTGAGGGACAATATAACCTTAAAGAGACTATTGGAACAACAAGCCTCGACTTACACAATTTCTATCTTGCATTCAAGTAAATTTTCTGTTTACTTTTCTTTATTCAATGAATTATTTCTTTATCTTATGTGCAAAGTATTTTGGTGTTAAATAGTTATACATGTTACATGTCTTTTTTATATACGCTCAAACAAACCACAAGTACAAATGGTTCTAATTAATTTTCTAACACCGGAATCTTTATTTTTCATTCATTTCCTCTCAAAATCTACACTCCTCTTAAGAATCCAAGCATAATCCTTCAAGGTTTGATATCTTTTGCCTTCTTTGTGCATTGATTGATGGATTAAACTCTAGGTTAGAAGAGAAAATAAAGAAAATCTAACTAGTCTAGCAAAAATTGAAGAAAACTTGGAGATGAAGTCTTGAGAAAAAACTCCTATCTAATTTGATGTAGATTGTGTTGAATCTATTACCTATTCCTTGACCCCTAAGCTACATTTTAAGCTAAAGACGATATTGTGCTTAATGAGAAGTCCTGCCACTTACTCATCTTGCATCTCAAGGTGGCAAAATCTATTGTCTTGTATGATCGAGGGTCATGACACTCCTCCAAGGTTACGACCCACGGTAAAAAAATGCAAGCATGACAGTTATTGGCTCTTCTTGCTCCTCCATTGTATGAGTTTGACCTCTTCCTTAGCTTCCCATTACATACATATGTAAAAGGAAATATATAACAATGACTTGTAAGAAACATACTTAAAAATTATTATAAAAACTACACAAATCATGCAAAATTTTAAGAATATAAAAATATGAAAAGTAAGTACTTTCTTAATGAAATCACTCTTCCAATAACAATTTTAGCTATCAAAACAAGGCTAAAATAACTCTCTTTATCATATTTCCAATGCCTCTTGCCACCATAATGAAAATATTTATCCCTAGTTTTGGCCTTTCTTCGGGATCAAGATTTGCCTCAACTATCCTTTCCCTAATCCTTTTGTTTCTCCCTTACTACCATTTCCTCACCGCCTTCACTATATGTACTTCCTAGGACTATTTTCTTTGATTTATTTGAATTTAATGAGGCTGCAACTGGGGGAAAGAATTCACTGAAGACATATAAAAATTATTAATTGTTTACTGCACCAAAATTTTCAGTTAACTGATGAAATTAATCAAAATATTTTGGTTTGGTTTGAATAATTTACCAATTGATCAATTTTTATTTGATCCTTTTTTTTCAATATTGTTATTCAATGATATAATATTATAGTTGAAACAGAAACTTAATTATTGGAATTCAAGTCAATGCAAGCAATCTAATCATTTTCATAATCACAGTAAAGAATTTTTAATACCATAAAACAAGTAATATGCATTAGTAAGTAGAATCTCTAAAAATTGTCATTACCTGCCCTTACTTAGCAAGCTTCTGGAGAACTTCTAAATATTTTTTAATTAGAGTATAGCAAGAAAAATTTAGCATTAAATGGACTAAATTCAAAAATTAAAACTTTATTTAGTTGAGAATGTATCTGCATAAGTAGTTTTTAAGTCAACAATTAAGCAAGAATATATCCTAAACTCCATAAATCTAAAGATAATCCATATTATTTTTTGTGTTCATATACTTCTTCCCACAGTTATATAATTTGTTAAAAAAAAAAAAAAAAAAAGCTCAGAGCAACCCACATTATGGTTGAGAATTTATTAAAATTCTGTTAAATCATTTTTTGACCCATTTTTTTATAAAAATTAACTGAACCGCACCATTAACTGAAAATTTATAAAAAGTTAACCATTAACCAAACCGAAAATCAATTGGACAAAATGATTTGGTAAATTTGATTTCAGTTCGATTGGTTAATTGACTTTTTTTCAATTAATGGATAATTTTACTCGCTCCTAACTGCAACATCCTTCATTAATTTCACATCTCTCTCATACAACAATGTAGTTACCAGTTATTTACAGGATTTACACAATAAACCAAAAAGGATTAGAGTATGATCCTTATCATCAATTACCTTCACATCTATATTAGCAAGGTCCAGTGTTATTTTATTAAAATAATCTAATGGTGTTCTGTGATGTACCATCCTTCATTCGAGGGTGTAGTAGAGCTCTGCTTCAGGTACAAGCAATTCAAGAGTGATTCGTTATGTACGAGCTTCAACCTTAACTAGTCTCATTGGCGTCAACTTTCCGACAAAGACGCTTTCATGATAGGATCACTGAACGGAAAGCCTCGCTAAAAAATTCATCATTCTCCTTCTATAGCATTTCCAACAAAAAGTTTCTACTCATCAACTCTTTCTGTAACCTAATAGATCTAAATGTTTCATTTTATAGCTTAACATCATTTTCTCAACTTTGTAATTCATGGTGGACATCCTCTCCAGTTAAACTGGCTTTTGCACTAATTTGTTGTAGCAATTTGATCGATTTGATGTAATGAACATGAAATTATCTAGAAACACAAACACAAAACAAGACAAGACATAAGATTTGACATGATCTAACATAAAATGATTTATCTATATCCATAGTATAAAGAGAATACAAATTCCATTACGTTCGAAATATAAAAATATTTAAAATTTAATCTCAAATCTCATTACGTCCAACTCCCTCTATGTATTTTTCTCGCTTAAACTTAATTCCAATGGCATATAAAAATGTTTTCCTGCTCAAAAAAGAAAAACTGAACATAAAACAAAATCTGCAAACCTTCTAATCCCGAGCCTCGTGGGCTTGGCTTTTTCGTTGTCGCGCTGCCAAACGGTACTGCTGCAGCTCCAACTTAATTCTCGGCGCCGAAACTCCGAGTCCTTTGCCTCCATGCTTTGGCCGCTGCATCATCTTGGTCTGAATCAAAAGTCTAAGCTACACAGGCAACACAACATGGGAAATCTCTTGTTTTTTGTGATGCTCGACTTACATGAGAGATCAGGTAATGGTTTATGGTACTTACAAGATACTTATCTCTTATGTGTGTGGCACTTATAATTGGAAAAAATTGCTATTTTTCATTTATGTTTTGATTTTCTATGTGTATTGCTAAAAATTACTCATGATTGATATAATTTTAAATCTAAGGAATTAATTCTAAGGGAAATTAATTATTCAATTAAGTGGCAAGAGTTGTGAGCCCACTACTTGAACAAGTTTATTTCTTAATAAGAGAAATTATCCAATTGTTAGATAAATGTAAATTAATTAACTAATTTATAGAGCTTCAATTAATTCAAGTGTTTGATTAATTTAATTCGGGAAAAATTGAAAATACCCTATGCTTAGGAAATTGGGAAAAAGGAAGAGGAGAAAGGCCAGGGGTTGAATTGTGCAATTGAATTATATATATAAATTAGCCAAATACAGTGTTCAACGTAATGTGAATCTATAAATTGCGGGGAAAAAAAACCCCTTTATTAAATATTTATAAATGTAACTTTTATAGATACCTTGCCTTAATTGAGAGACTAATTGAAAGACCGGCTTTATTGAAAGGATTTTCATTTTAGAGAATGAGAGTTTACTTTGGATATAAAAACAAAGTAATAAACTTGGAACAAAGAACAATAAATACGGTCAATTTTGGTCACCAAACTGATACAAATTATTTTTGTTGTTTCTAGAACAAATCAAACATGAAGTCTTTTACAGAAGGAAGACAAAATATAGATAGGTTAAATTTATTGACCTCACGCTATGATATTAGTATCACTAACCCTCCTTTACTGAAAAATTCTTCAAATACCATCTAAATTTAAAAAATAAAATAAAACAAAATAAATTATATTGATGGATAAGTTAAGTGAAATGATCACCTTAATTTAAGATTGTTACATTATACAGTATTTTTCCTCTTCTAAAACCAAATGTTAATTAATTTATCCTCAAACTTTATTCAACATCAATTCAGTTATATAAATTAGCCTTCAATTAAAACTAGAATAGATAAATAAAATAGAGTATAGAAAGAAGGCATAATAAACCTAAATTATCGTATGCAAATTCGCCTAACTACCATCTCTAACGAGGCTGAAAGCTATATTTACGAGTTTAGGCTATGTTGTTGATAATCAACCTATTAGGTCGAGTGAGTGAGCTTTCAATGTACCTAGTCTAAGTTTTGCAATTACTAACAAACGTCAAGGTAAGCGAGATGCCCTCAGTTAAGGCACTTCAATGCTCAAGTTAGTATCTAATCGACTGAACGAAGGAGTAACAGAGTGAGGGCCTTTTAATGAAGAATAGCATACCTGTAAAAGGCTGGCTATGAGGTATTTATAGCTTCTCTAGATGATACATACGTCCAAGGTTCCCTTGTCATACAGATAGGGCTTCTGTCCTTACATGGGGAGTTTTAGATCTCATCTTATTTATGTACTTTTCTAGCTGGCTTCATCCTAGCTTTTGGGAGCAAGTCAGCACATAGGAGTCTGTCTCCAATCTGACATGGTAGGGTACATGGTACTAGGGCAACATACGCCATTAATGTAAAGGTATGCCATTTGCCAAGGTATTTAATACAGCAAAGATTTGACTCTATAGAAAGTCAACCAGCTAGGTTGAAATCCAAGTTAGAATATGAACTGTTTTCACATTCATGGGGCTGGTCGACCTCATCCATTCGTTCTGTGCTATGGTTGAGTGGAACTAATATTGCTTAGGGCACAGGCGTGGAGTGAGTTTGGGAGGTTAGATAAGGTCAACTTTAAGCTTAGGCCTCAATCATGAGATGGGCTTTGCCCATTATACATGAGTCGATAGCAGTTAGGTTAGGCCTATTGGGCCCTCCCATATCATGAGTCCCTCTCACTTTTCTGATCGAGAGTATCGATCAGAAAGATTGGGGAGTAATGTTAAGAAGTAGCAAGGTCTAATCAATAAGGGTTTGTGTAACCAACCAAGGTTTAGTGCATTTAATGCACATGTTACATTGAGCCATACAAAGGGCCAAACGACAGTTGTGCTATTATTACAACTGTTTGGATTCCCGTACTTGGGTGCCTATAAATAACCATAGTTAAAAGGCTTATTTTTCACTTTCATAGCATTACGTTTGGTCAAATTTTACCATTCTTGCACTTTCTATGAATTGCTTTCTACTTTAAGCTTCATCAAAACCGTGTATGTTTCTCCTTAGTTTTATCTAAGCATCTCATTTCCTTAAAAAAATTTAACATTTTTATAAGTCTGAGGGTGCTCGGGGGAGTGATAGTAAGGAAACTTGTTCTAATAGAAAACTTATAGCACCTAGTCTTGCTGATAGGATGCATCAATCACTAAGTGAGTGTATAAACTTATTCGAGGAGGCTTTTAGATACGAACTTAGGTTTGCTTTTGCCCTACCTATAGTCGACCAACTGAAAGGTTGGAGGTTAGCATAATGTAATTGTTACCAAGTTATTTCTCAACCTTATATAGCTTCATTGTTCTTATGCATTTGTTCAACAAACCAACTACCTTTGCAAACTTTTTTAGCCTCATTCATCTTGCAATATCTCAAATTTTGGGTAGCATCGATGAGTTAGGGTTTCATTACCTTACCACTTAACCACGTCGAAAGTTCCTCGTCACCCCATCCTCCTCCTATGGCCAGGAGTGGAAAAGGCATTATCTATATGCTTGATCATCAGAGGGCTTTAATATTCCTCAAGAGTGGTAGATAGGTCATGTCAAGATATCATAGAATTTTACCCTAACTCGATTGAATAAATTCATCCGAGATTTGATCGAGTTTGGTTAGGTAGAGATTTAATTTTTATTGAGGAAAGAAGCTTTAATTTTTATTGAGGAAAGAAGTTTGGGGTTAGCTGGCTTATTGCCAGCCCAATTGAACTTACTAATGGATGATTGATTAGGTAGATAATACTATTAATTTTGTGAATTTGCTTATTTACATACATTTGTATTTGACTTTAATCATTGTTATTCTCTATTGTGCTAGAAGAGCGAGAGGAGATAGTAAACCGCACAAGGTAAGATGCTTTGGCATGAGTTCAAAGAAATGAAGAGTGTCATCAAGCTATGGCAGCTTGATGAGAAATCACTCTAGTCATGGCCCCATTACCCTAAGCTACGTAAGCGTCTCTAGTTGCGTCACCTACTCAACCTATGGCGACTATTGACAGTATCTTTGTTAGTAGCGGTAAAAGATAAAATGGTCAAGCATAAGGATTCTGCTCAAAAGAGAGTTGCAGTTGAGAAAGATAAAGGAAAGACTATGGCGTTGGTCCAGCCATCGGGTTATGATCCATTCAGGTAGTGTAAAGACAACATGTTGTTCCACTTGACAAAGCTACCATCTCCTTGATTTAGGATGGAGTTAGCCATAGCTGTGCACAATTCATTCTTTACGGTGTCAGCATGGTCGATTGGGTCTGCTGCACTGAAGGTGATAATGGCCAAGTTGTTTGTGTCGAACCAAAGAAAATTGATGGATTTGAGCTAGGATGCTACAGTTAGAGCTCTAGCCTATTACACTAATACAGCAAGTATTTGGTCAATTAGGATATCTTGTCGAGTTTTATTTACTAATGGAGCACAATTTGCTTATCCATAATTTATTTTATAGGTAAGCCAATTGAGCTTCCATTTTTATAGAAGGTCGAAGCTAGCTTTAGCCAATCATGAACAGCTAGAGGAAGAGGAAGATTTACACACACTAAGAGCATAGCTCGAGTCTACTCAAGCTGGGGTTAAGCAACTAACAAAGGAGGTCAAGAACCTCAATAACCAACCCGTGATGAAGAATAATCAACTAGTCATCACTATCACAGAAAAGACCAAGATGAATGGGCTATTGCATCAAGCCAGAGTAAACACACAGCATGACTATGATTCTGGTTGGATGGTAAGATACAATGCGGCTATTTAGGATCCTCAAGCAAAAGTTTATAGGAAGCTTTTACTAATGCGATAGGAGGTCATGCAGCAGTTCATGTTATGCTTGGCATTTTAGGACATGAGCATTGTCTTCTCATAGAATGACCTTAAGAGTGTGTTCAACAAAACAGTGAGTAGTTAGAGTATCTGAGTTATGCTTTTTGAGCAAAGGATAAAGATCGCATCAACCCCATTTTTGACGAACAGCTACAGATGTATCCTATGCCCAATGAGGCAATTGCTAAAGAGGGTGCTATAGGAACTACCTTGATCGAGCCCCCGACTGAGGTGCAGAGAAAAGTGGCCAAGGTGGCAAAAATGTTTGGGTTTGCAAATGACTTTACCTTTCAGATTCATGACGGCATGGTTAACGCCACTCAGTTCCTGTCATCTCACTATAGTAATTTTTTGATCGATGAGGCATGGCCATCTCGACCAGTCCTAGTTGCTATCCCACTTACTGCTACTATGCCTAAGCAAGAGACAAATAGCCTAGTGGTGGTTCTTATCTTCTCAAGCAACGAGCTTGATTAGGTCATAGAAGAGGGTCCTCGTGGGGCTCAAGCTGAAAGGACAGGGTCGAGCAACCACTAAAGTTTTATTACATGTATATGCTCGCCCTATGAAGCACTATTTTATAATTTTTGTTTTCTTCAATTTTTTTATATGTTTTTGCAAAGTTGTAATCAAAAGCTTACAAATTGAATAAAATTTCATTTTACGCTCTTGATGTGTACTAATAAGTTTTGCTTTTCATTTAATGCTTTCATTTTTGTCGAATGTGGATTGTTGATGGACGATAGTTTGACCACAGATAACAAATTCCAAAAATAAGATACTAGTCGACTTTTGGGTCAATTTAGGCTATTATCGTTGCATTAAAATGAGTACTTTTGTTAAAATAATCATATTAACTTAATGTTTCTCACAAAGTTGTCTCCAACTACAAGGTCAAATTTTTAGTTTGTTGCTAATGAACAACAACTTTCACAATTCATTGAGTGTGTGATCGATTAAGAATGAACTAATGACGAGTGTAATGATTAATCACATTGTCATGATGTTTTCACAAGGTTCTCCTCGACTATGCAATTGAGTCCTTAATTGAGCTTATTAGCTTAAAGCACTAAATAGTTTTTAATCGTTTTAGTCAAATTTGGGGTCGAATGCTAACTTCAAGTTAGCTTGGGCTGAAAAGCCTTGATTTGATGGCTTGAAGCTATTATTTTGGTTGATTATGGGGTCGACTATGAGTGTTGGGCTAAAAAGCCTCAATTTGGTAGCTTAAAGCCATTATTTTGGTTAACTATGGGGTTAACTATAAGTGTTGGGCTAAAAAGCCTTAATGTGGCAGCTTGAAGCCATTATTTTGGCTAACTACGAGGTTGACTATAAGTGTTGGGCTAAGAAACCTTGATTTAGCAGCATAAAGCTGCTATTTTGGTCGATTATGGGATCAACTGTGTATATTTAACTTATTTTACTTAGTTGGAGACATGTTCTAGTAGTACAAGTGAATAGTTGTAGAAACGTTAAGAACTTCATTCACATGATATAGTACAATGGAGACTCAAAGTCTCTTCATACATAAAACTTCTTTAAATTTATAGCATTCTAAGGTCGCAAGAGCTCATAGCCAATTATATCTGCAATTCAACATGCATTGTGTTTCGATGCCACAACCACAATGTAAGGTCCTTCCCAATTTAGGTCGAGTTTGCCAGTGTTCTTTGATACTTCTACTTTTTTAAGGATAATATAACTAACCTTGACGTTATGAGGTCAAACTCTCTAGTTGTAATGCTCCATCATCTTTAATTTATAGTATTGCAAGGTGTTATAGTCTTTCTGTCGTAACTCATCGATGGTTTCTAAGTCAAGTTTCCTTTCAGATGTGTTTTTGATTAGGTTGAAATGGATTACCCAAGTTGTGTGTTGTATTAATTTGGGTGGGATAAATGCTTAGGAGCCATAGACTAAACTATAGAGCCTGTGACCAATAGCTATGCAAAGGGTGCTTTTGTATGCCCATAGTACTCTGGGGAGGTCATTTGCCCAGCTCGATCCAGTTCCTTCTAGTCATGCCTTAAAGCGGTCGAGTATAGTTCTATTTGTCACCTTGATTTGGCCATTAGACTATAGGTTCTTGACCAAAGTAAAGTGTTGGTGGATCCCTAAAGCTTTGCGCTAATTTCTTGTATTTTTGCTCTAGAATTGGGTTCTGTTGTCTAAGATCAGGACCTTAGGGAGACCAAAAGATAGATAATATTTTTCCAAATAAAGCTCTTGATGGCCATGTTAGTTATTTTTGGGATTGCTTCAACCTCAACCTATTGGTTGAAGTAATCAACTAAAGTGGTCACTAACTCCTTAATGTGCAAAGTTCACATGAAAAGGGTATCACCATCTTGATTGGGGAGGTCGAGTCGCTTGGTGATGAAATCGACTAAAACCTATGTTTTATGGCCATTTGGGGTTGAAATGTGATATCAAATTTTTCCAACTCAATGACTCTCTTGGTTAATCTTTTTGACATGTTTAATTTTGAGAGCACCTATTTCAACAGTTGGTTTGTTAACACTATAATTGCATGAGACTAAACATATAGTCATAGTTTTCGAGTTGCAATGACCAGGGCGAGTGTAAATTTCTTGATCTCCAGATAGTTATGCTATGGACCTAGTAGTGCATTACTGTAGTAATAGATAAGTTGATGATTTCTATCCTTAGTCAGACTAAGACCGAATTGATTGAAGTTGTGGACACAACTAAGTACATGTGTAGAATTTTTGCTAGTTCTAGTTTAATGAGCATGGGCAGTGAAGATAATTTTGTTTGAGTTCAACTAAAGCTTGGTCGTACTTTTTTGTCTATTAGAATCTCAATTTCTTTGCATTCCTAAGTATCTTGAAGAAAAGTAGGCTCTTGTTAGCCAATCAAGCAATGAACTTGCCAAGAGTTATGATCCTCTCGACTAGATATTGTACGTCTTTTACTATTTGAGGTGGGGCAATGTCCAAAACTACCTAGATTTTCTATAGATTTGCTTCAATGCCCCTTTGACTAACCATGTAGCCTAGGAACTTGTCTTCTCGAACCCCAAAGGTATATTTATTAGGGTTTAACTTCATGTTGAATGCCCACAGTATAGAAAATGTGTAGTTGAGGTTGAGTAGATGATTCTTGGCCTGCTTTGTCTTGATGATCATGTCATCGACGTACAATTCCATAGACTTTCTAATTTCATTTTTGAACATAAAATTAACCAGTCATTGGTAGGTTACTTATGCATTTTTTAGTCCAAAAGGCATGACCAAAAAATAGTAAACCCCATTGGGGATGATGAAAGAGGTCTTATCTCTATCCTCGAGTGCTATGAATATTTGGTAATAGCCTTAAAAAGCATCCATCATACTAAATAAATAACAATCAATAATAGAATCAACTAGCAAATGCTTGCAATGCGAGGCAAAGGATATGAATCTTTAGGGCAAGCTTTATTCAAATCAGAAAAGTCATTATACATACGTTATTTCCCTTCATTCTCGGGGATGAGTACAACATTACAAAGCCAAGAGAGGCATTGAATTTCTACAATATATCTAGCATTTAAGGGTTTGCTAACCTCCTTTTCAATGATCTAGCATCTCTCAGCATTAAAAGCCCTCATCTTTTGCTTTACTAACTTGTATGAGGGGTTCACATTGAAGCGGTAGATGATGAAACTAGAGTAAATTCCGTAGAGATCAAATGCTTTCCATGCAAATACATCGATATTTTTGCGTAGAAAATTGACCATAAGATACTCGATGTGGTAGCCCATGTCACTTCTTATGCTAGTGGTCTTGTTAAGATTCCTAGGTTCTAATTTGATTATTTTGAACTCTCTAACTGGCTCAACCCTAGTGTCTTATAATTTTCTTCTCTTGCTTGCCTTTCTCTCCTTAGATTTCACTATAGGAGCATTTCTTAAGGGTTTCAATTATGGTTGGCTCTTTTGCTTAGTGGGCTTGACCAAAATGGTGTATCAATGCCACACCTCCTTGATGTTGCACAGGAGCTTGCATATGCTAACTAGGGTCAAAAATTTTATTTTCATATGGCAGGTCGAGATGATGGTCCAAAAGTCATTCAAAGCTAGTTGCCCTATTTTGACATTATAGGTGAATGGGGCATCGATGACCAGATAATTGATCATCATGAGAGTTCTTCGAGGGGGATTTCCTACATGATGTGGAAAGGTTGATGGATCTTTTAGGGATAATTTATGACCCCCCTCCAAAGCCAACGAGTGGTGTACAAACTGGTTTAATTTTCAGCTACCCCAAATTTATTCTTTTTAAGGTTGATATGATTCGCAAAACTACTATTGTCAACTAAAACTTTCCTTACTTTAAAATTGGCTACCTCTACTAATATAACTATAGGGAAGTCTATCTTATAGTTGGATCATTTGTTCTCGTGGTGGTAAAGGTCGGCCTCACTAAAAGAAATTGGTTCAGCACTCTTTGAGAGCTGGAAACCTATTTCAATCAGGGTGGACTTGGTCAATAAAAGGCTTCACTAGGTCTGCCTTCTAGCGAACTTTGAGTCCCCTTTTAATGGGACCTCTAGCAATCATGTTGATAACTCCTTAAATGGGTAGGCGGGGATCATGAGCAAGTTTTTTTCCTCTATCTTTTTCCTCAGGCTAATCAACCTTTCTCTATAGGAAGTCTGGTCGATTTTACCCCCTTCTTGCCTAGTGCTCTCATCAACATACTTTTTGAGGTGGCCTCATTGAATTAGCCTCTCAATTTCATAATGTAAGTTGAAACAGTCTTTATCATGGCGTTTTTGTTTGTCAAAATGGTAATACTTCTTTGATCTTTTCATCGCCTTAGTCTTCATCAACTTTATGGGTTTTTTCATGAGGTTGTCATGCTAAATAAGAAATAACACCTTTTTCCTCGAAAGATTGATCAGGATATAGTCATGAAAGCACTTGATAGGAGATCAACGATCATCTTTCTCCTTATTTTTCTTCTTATGTACCTTAAGGTTTCCATATTTAAGCTTATTATTCCTAGGTCATGTATCTTTCTACAAGATTGAGCAGTTTTTCCATCAACCTAGGTCATTTGCGTACCAGAGCTTTGGCGTACTCCTTATGTCAAAGACCCAAGAAGATTACATTGATTAGGAACTCAATTCGTGGGTTGCCAATATTTAACACCTTAGTATTGAACTTAGTGAAAAAATCACTAAAGGACTTTCCTTCATTTTACTTGACTGTATGTAGATAAGTGTAAGAGAGTTTTGCCTTTCTCTGACTAGCAAACTGGTGCAAAAACTTATCACACAATTGGTTGTAAAAGTAGATCAGCACCAGCCCAAGCTTCACGAACCACTCAAGCAAAATGCCCTAAAAAGTGGTTACTAATATCTTCGCATGAATGTACTCATTATGCCCATGTAATTGCATCATATGCTTGAACTAAAGGAGATGCTCATTATGGTCAATCAAGCCATCAAATCAGTGGAGACTTTAGCATCAATAATGATAATGCTTCTTAATTATCTCCTAAATGAAAGATGACTCTCTCTCTTAACAAAAATGAAAGGGTGCCATCGCCATGTAGATTCCTAGATGTATTTCTTCTGAAAATCTCCTCAAGCCTACAATTTAGCTGTTGGACAAGGTGAGACACTTCTTCTCATTCCTCTCGATCAGCCTAGATCAAGTTTCTATTCAATTGGGGTCTCGTGTGCTTAACCCTATTGCATTATAGGGCTCGAATGGAATGTAATGATTAATGGAATCTGTGACCTTTTCTTGATGGTTTATTAGGGCTCCTCTCCTGGAAAATGTCCAAGGATTTTCTTACATTAGAGTGAAAGTCGTCTAGTCTCTGTTTGACCCCTCTCCTCTTTGGTGGGTCTTTTTTCTCTCTGGGTAAGTTGGGGCATTGTACTGGCTACTAGCCCTAGCTGGATCAAATGGTGGTTCAGAGCGGTGGAAAGTTGGGCAGAGATCTATGCAAAAATTTGCTCACTTATGAGTTGTATCAGCTGAGGCATGGTCAAGGTGACCACTTGCTTTGGTTGGGTATTAGCCCTGGTAAATCAATCTCTTGTTGAGGTTGAGGATAAGGTATTGGGTACTTCCTATTTTTCTCTTTCTCTGAAGTGGCTTGCCTAGTGTTAACGATTTATCAATTGTGGAATCTAGTTTCCCCTAGACGGCATCAAATGATGATGGTGAAAGCTATATTTACTAGTTTAGGCTAAGTTGTTGATAATTGAACCTGCCTGGTCGAGTGAGTGAGCTTCCAATGTAGTTAGGCTGAGCCCTGTAATCACTAGCAAATGTTATGCTAACCAAGGTGACATTGACTACAACACTCTAACACTTGAGTTAATATTTGATGGACTAAACGAAGAAGTAGCAAAGTAAGGGCATTTTAGTGAAGAATGGCATACTTATGAGAGGCTGGCTATAGGGTATTTATAGCTTCTCCAGATGATGGATATGCCTAAGGTGCCCTTGTCATACAGATAGGGCTTTTGTCCTTACATGGGGAGTTTTAGGTTTTCTCCTATTTGTGTACTTTTCTAGGTGGCTTCATCTCTAGCTATTGGGGGCAAGCCAATACATGGGGATGCGCCTTTAGTCGACATGGCAGGGTAGGTGGTAATGAGGTGGCATACGCCATTAATGCTGAGATATACCACTTGCCAGGGCATTTAATCTAATAAAGATATGACTCTACAAGAAGTAAACTAGCTAGGTTGATGTCCAAGTTAGAACATAAATTGTTTTCACATTTTGTAGGGCTAGTCAACCTCATTTGTTCAATCTATACTCTGGTCGAGTGGAACTAATGTTGCTGAAGGCATAGGTGCAAAGCGAGTCTGAGAGGTCAAATAAGGTCAACTTCAAGCTTAGGCCTTGATCATGAGATGGGCTCCACCCATTATACATGGGTCTATAGTAGTTAGGTTGGGCTTATTGAGTCCTCCCATATTAATCTCTTTTTTCTTTTTTTTTTCCCTTTGAAAGCATTGTGTATCTCATAGATTCTTTTTTTCTTCTTCTTTTTTTAATTCATGAATTCTTAATTGTTTTAATACCCATTATTGAAAAAAAAAATTGTTCCTGGAAGACATCACATACATGTATATACATATATTAAGTAATTAATTGATTGAATGACATCAATTTCACATTTATATGTGTGATGATCAGGATTCAAATGTTGAATGTACATACATGAGCTGCCCAAACAAATATATATAAATTGTTATGAGATCAAATTAAATAAAATTTAATTTTAGATAACAGTTTATAAGGTCCCAAAAGGGAAATTGACTCAAAGGAGTTTTTTGATTTAACAAGGTAATTCAGTGAAATAGTAAACTAAAACTTCCAAATGTAATTGTAGTTCCAAAGTTAACAAAAAGCAATAAGCAATAAAATAAATGGCACAATGGATTTATAATGGTTCAACAAGCCTATACCCACAACCTGAGTGAAACACTTAGGATTTCAACTTATACTTCAATTAATAATTAGGATAATCAAGCATACAATACGAGTTACCAACAAACTAGAACTTTGCCACTGGATTCAATTGCAGAGATAGTGTACACCGTAGTAGTCCCTACTCTAACAAAACCACAATAAGTTCACTTGAGTTCTCACTCAACTCTCAAGATGCTAAACTTTTTCTCTGAAGTATATTGTGAGATCTATCTAATCTCTATACATTTTGGTACTTAAAAAGAATGAGATAGAGTCAATAATATCCATGTATACACTGGCGTATACGGTCATTTTATACTGATGGGTTGTTTTAGTAATTGCCTACAAGTAAGCAATGGCTACTATCCTTTTTGCTAGCAATAGAAAATAAGATATAAGCACAAGGAAAGGTAATAATTGAAATTGGTCATTATCAAAATAATATTCAAAGGAGATCCTAATAATCTCCTTTGTTTTCATGATGACTAAGTTTTGCCCAGTGCCTTTTTCATTCAATGATTGCCTCCTGTCAAATCTTAAAAGAAAGAAATATCTAATTGTTCAATAGATGTGACTCCCCCTATCAAATGAAACTCCAGCATACTGTTTAAAAAATGGCTATGTACCTCATAACAGTTTAACCAAACTTGGAATTTCAACATAAAACTTTAAACCAACATACCAATTTTGCTAAGTCATCAAAAGAAACATAGAACTCCAAGCCAACAATGTCAATTGAAAACAATATTATCAATTCATAGAACTTCAAACAAGCATGTCAAGATACCATATGAAACAATACCATGTGAGTTTCAATAGCAAAAGAGATATCATATTGATATCAATTATTTGAATAAGTGAATCCCCCTAAATTTTGTACTTAATGTGGAGAAAAAGTTTTAGCATATTTAAAATAATCAATAAGTGATAAATTTATCAAAATTCTTTTAGAAGTACCAAAGAGCGTGAAAGTATAATTTGTCCTTAGCTCCCCCTGAATGTGTGAAGATCTTTGATAAGATAGATAACACCATTTAAAGAAAATGATGCAGTTATAGAGTATATCATACCAAAAAAAAAAAAAAGGAAATACCAGAGTATTACATATCATGTAGTATACAAAAGAGATATGGAATATCAAAACATGATAGACATAAATCAGAAACATGAAACATCTCCTTCTTCATCATCAAAGAGAGGAGTGATAAAGGTAAAAGGTGATCTTTTATGAAGTGATGCCTAAATTCTCTTTATGCTTTGTACGAGAGTGATGCACTAGATTTTTGGTAATATTAATGGCACTTATGTTATCATAATTTATAGGAATGCACAGAAATGAAATGTAAAATTGCATAGAGTATGCTTCATCCACAATACCTATGAGAAACACTTACTTAATGTCATATATTCTACTTCAGTGGTGGACAAGGTCTCTACGCCTTTTGTTTCTTGCTACACCAGCTTACAAGGCATTTTCCTAGGAGTTGGCAAGTTCCATAGACCAATTTTTCACCTACATAGTAAATATAAAAAAGACCAACTAATGAGAAAATTTTAGGGCAAAGATGCTAGATACAATGGTTGGAAGTTCTTTTAAGGTATTGCAAAATTCGCTTAATGGCCTTAAGATGAGATTTCTTAGGATTTTCTTGAAATCTTGCCGAGAGGCTGGTTGCAAAAAAAATGTCTAGATGGTTGGTTGTGAGGTAGAGAAAACTTCCAATCATGCCTCTATACATTGATTCATTAGTGCTGTTTTCTTTAGGATCAAGTTCTAGTTTGGTATTTGGTGTCATAAGAACAGTAAACTCTTTGCAATTTTCCATTCAAAGCTTTTTCAACAACTTTTTGCAAAATTCCTTTTCAGGTAATGTTTTTCTCAAATTGTAGAATCTCTTCCCTCATTACATTGACTCAAGATTCATTACTTAGAGATTCATTTATATTACCTAGTTTTGTGAAAGACAAAAACACAAGGTTAGAATGTTTTGAATCATCATTTTTGGATTTTGACAATGTGATTATTCTTGGATCTCCAATAATGTTATTTGTTGGATGACTTCGTGCATGTTTGAATTTTCTAACATGTTCTTTCTTTTCTTTGTTGAAAGTTCCATTTGCAATTGTGACTGACTCACCAATATTTTTAGATTCCTCCTCTTTTAATTCTTTTTCCTACTAGAGAACTTCCACAGTTTTGTAAAAACTGCAATTTAGAAAATAATGATTTTGTTCTTGTATTTTGTCTGGAACATCCACCAGCCAAATACCATCTGTCTGTCTGAACATCTTTCTTGATTGGTTCCCGCAATACAAGGCTTAGTAAGTCTAGGTACCCATCTCCTATTGGGTCCTGGATTGTTAGATTTTCATACCCACACATATTTAGTTTCAATTTCCATTTTTATTGGGCATTCATATGCTGTATGACCAATTTTTGTGCAACAATGACAAATCCTTTTGTTAATTATTTTTTTTTCATTACCTCTAAAATCTATTTTGTTCTTTTCTTTAAATGTTCTTTTTAGATTATAGTTACTTTCTAGTAAATTTTTAATTTCCTTTTCCAGGTGTTGATTTTTCTCAATTAGTCTATTCCTTTCTTCTGAGCTTTTCTTTATAACTTTATTGTAGTAGTGAACTAGTTGTTCCTTTTCATTTAGAGTGATTCCTAGTTGTTCTATAAGGTGATTTACTTCTTCTTGAAGTTCAAGTAATTGGTTATGACATTCTATGTGGATATTAAGATCACTATTAAATTCATGATCAAACCCAAAACTGTTGGAACTTAATTCAGAAAATAATGTTACCTATTTGTTTACCATAAGACGATTATCTTCATTGTTAAACTGATCCAAATTTGAGTTGTCCCAAATGATGGCCATGGCTCTTGATTTAGAACTCCTTTTAGGTTTTGAACTCCTCTTTAGTTTTGGACAATCTGATCTTTTATGTTTAGCTTCATGATATTCATGGCATATAATTTGCTCATATCTTTGAAATTCTCCATTACTCCTTTGGAATTTGACTTGGTACATTTTCTAAAACGATTTCTAGCCTGGGTAAGTTGCCTCAATCACCTGGTGATTATCGCAATTTCATCATTGATCATTTCTTCATCTAAATCACCAGGATTCTCATTCTAGTCTTTTTTATTCTGCACTAAAAGTAATGTTTTTCTTGGGTTTATTGTTTGAACTTTCTTCTTTACTAGGGAGAGTCATCTCATGAGGGGTGAGTGAGCCAATTAATTCTCTCACGGTTATTTTCTCTTGGTTTTTATTTTCTCTTGCTTTTTAGCCTCATAGATTACAGTGACCTTAGGTGTCCATTCATTTCGTAATGATCTTAAGATCTTTCGTACTTGTTTACTTTCATAAACTTTTTTTCCTAGCACAAACATAGGATTCACTGTTTCCATGAAGCGAGCTTGTATTTAGGTTATTGCTTCACTAGCTTTCATAGAGAACATTTCATATCGGTGAGTAAGCAAAGCAATTTGCTCTATTTTTACCTGGGAGGTTCCTTCATTGGTAACTTGGAGCATCTCCCACATGTCTTTTGCAGAGATGCATGTACTAACTTGATTATATTCTTTTTTGACTAGTGCACAAGAAAGAATATTTTTTGCTTTTCCATTCATTGAGAGCATTTTTTTTATCTTCAATTCTAAGTTCCACTGCTTATTAGAGACACGCCTTTGTTAGTTGGAATAAAAGGTCCATCAATGATGATACTTCATAGATCATAATCTAACGCTATGAAAAACTCATCAATTCTATTCTACCATGTTGAATAGTTGGTCCCATTAAATAGAGGAGGATGGATGTGAGATTGACTTTCTGCATACACATTAAAGCTAGAAGAAACCATTAGAATCTTTTAACTCAAGTTTGTTAAAACTCATATATTTAAGGCATCGGCTCTAGTACCAATTGAAAGTTTATAAGGTCCCAAAGGGGGAATTGACTCAAATGAATATTTTGATTTAACAAGATAATTCAGTGAAATAGTAAATTAGGACTTTTGAATATAACCAAAGCTCCAAAGTTAACAAAAAGCATTAAGCAATTAAATAAATGACACAGTGAATTTATAGTAGTTCAACAAGCCTACATCCACTATCTAAGTGAGACACTTAGGATTTTCAATGTGCACTTCAATTAATGATTAGGATAATCAAGTATACAATACAAGTTACCAATAGAATAAAACTTTTCTATAGGATTCAATTGCAGAGATTGTGCAAATTGTAATTGCCACTCTAATTGAACTATAGCAAGTTCACTTGAGTTCCTACTCAACTCTCATGACACTAAACTTTTCTTTGAAGTATATTGTGAGATCTATTTAATTTCTATACATTTTGATACTTAAATAAAAAGAGACCGAGTCAATAATTTTCATGTATACACTAGCTATAATGGGAGCATGAGATCTGCATATTTTCTTTTTTTTCAATGCCAATCGTATGATGCCTTTTTATACTTACGAGTTGATTTGGTAATTGCCTATAATTAAGCAATGGCTACTTTTCTTTTTGCTACCTGTAGAAAATAAGATGCAAGATCCAAGGAAGATCCTAACAATAGAGAATAAAAGAAAAAAATTTAAATATATTGTACAAACACCTCATAGTTGTATCACACTGAATCAACACAATATGATTTCAACTTTCCTCCTACTTAGTTAAAGGATATTTTGTCCATCAATATTAATTATATTAATTTAAGCGAGTAGTTTAAGGTTATTAATTAAATGTAATTGTACCAAAATCAATAATATAAAAAATTAAATTAAATTTAAATTTAAATTTAAATAACCCTATATAATTGTTATAAATGATACTGCTTTGGTGCAATAACGTTAATAATCTAACAATCAAGTGATGATGACATTGTTTTTGTATTTTAGTTGCTAATCTATGTAGAATGCTACAGAATAGACACATGAACAATGATTTTGCAGTAAAATCATACGCAAAATCGAGCAAAATCAAAATGTTAGGGAATCATCATCAACGCACAATCAACTGATCAAAATTGGCCTGCAATCTGTTTGTGAAAATGTCTCTTACTCTCCTTTCCAAAATGTTGAAAGCTCCCCCACTGAAAGCGTTCTCCCTCTTCACCTCCTCAACCCACCAAAACCTCCATCACACTCATCAATCTGTATCAATAATCATCCACCACCTTCTCTCTTTCAACAAGCTCTCACAAGCCCAAGCTATCATTCTACAATTACTCTCCGGTAAAATCACATCCCCATCATTCACAATCTCTTCTCTTCTCTTGTATTTGACACATAATTCTAAGCATTTCAATTATGCTCTCATTTATGAAACAATTATTAGTGCTCATGTCGAAGCATAGTTGCCAATGAAACAGGCCCTTTTTTGGTTTGATGAAATGGTTGATAAAGGGCTTGTGCCAACGTCGAATAGCTTAAATGCTCTCTTGATGTTTATTATAAAATGTAATAATTTTGAAAAAGTTTGGTAGTTTTTGAGAAAAATAAGGAAAGAGTTGGGTTGGATGCATATACTTTTGGGATTTTGATGAAGGGTTGTTGCGAGAATGGAGATTTAGAGAGACGTTTTGAAGTTTTAAGTGAAATACGTGATATGGGCTTAAGTCGTAATATTGTCATTTACACCACTTTGATTGATGGTTGCTGTAAGAAGGGTGAGGTTCAAATGGCAAAAAGATTATTTTTCAAAATGGGAGATATAGGCTTGGTTGCTAATCAATATACTTACACTATTCTGATAAATGGGTCTTTCAAGAAAGGTTTGAAGAAAGATGGATTAGAGATTTATGAGAAAATGAAGAGTGAAGGGGCTTTGCCCGACTTGCATACTTACAATTGTGTGCTGAATGCATATTATAATGATGGCGAAATGTGCAAAGTATTTGAACTTTTTATGGAAATGCGTCAAAAAGGGGTGACATGTAATGTTGTGACTTACAACATTTTATTTGAGGGATTGTGTCCACAGAGGAGGGTGGCAGAGGCCAAAACATTAGTGAGTGAGATGCAGAAGTGTGGTTTGAGACCAAGTATAATTACTTATAACATGTTGATAGATGGGTACTCTCATGTTGGGATGCTGGATAAAGCTTTAAACTTGTTTGATCAACTGAAGTCTTTTGGTTTATCTCCATCAGTGATTACCTATAATATCTTGATTGCAGGATGTTCTAGAAATGAGAATCTGTTGCCGATTTTGGACTTAGTCTGTGAGATGGAAGAGAGAGGCATTTCTCCATCGAAAGTAACCTGCACCATTTTAATTAATTTATTTGTTCAATGTAATGACATGGAGAAGGCACTTCAGGTCCTTTCCAACATGAAGAGGGCTAATTTGGTGACATATATTTTTACTTATGGTGTCCTAATAAAAGGTTGGTGCAATCAAGAAAATATGAAAGAAGCATCAAAACTATTCAAAATAATAGGTGAGACAAAAGTTGAACCAAATGATGTAATATATAATACAATGATCAATGGATACTGTAGGGAAGGTAGCTCCTATAAAGCCTTGACGCTGCTAAAAGAAATAACTGAAAAGGGGATGGTGCCCAATGTAGCTAGTTACAACATGGCAATCCAAGTCCTTTGGGGTGATGACAAATGGGAAGAGGCTCAAAATCTTCTTGCTGGCTTGGTAAAGTATGGTTTAAAACCATCCAATGGTCTTCTGGATATGATGCACAAAATAAAATCCATCAATGTGTAGATCATTCCACCATGGAAGATTGTTGGTAATTAAATGGTAAGGACACATCTCCTCAAACTTATTGGACTCTGGCATATTTTTGGTAAGCTTACATTTCTTTCCTGGAATTGCATTGTTTTCTGGGCTGCCCTCACTTGCTTCATTGTAAGAAAGTAGAAGATATATGTTTTGCCTTCAAAATTGAGGCCTAGCATGTTGTGCATGCTAGCTAACTGCATAATCATTGAGGATGAAGCATTGCAACCACTATATGGTCATGGAAGTAGTTTTGGAGATAATATGTTCAATTTAGTGTAGCTTGATTTTTGCTGACTTCTTAAGATGGGTGCATTAGAGCAAGAAAATATCTATGACTTTAAGGTTGAGAGTTCTTTTCTTAGTTCCTTACAGGAGGACAAAAAACTTTATAAATATAAACCTAGGAAGTTGGGATTGGAACTCAGAGGAGAATGCAGGTTTCTGCAAAGGTTACCCGTGCCTGTTGATTACTGATCTGGATTTATCATAGCCTGAAAACACCTAATATTTAAAAATCGATGAACCAGAAACTGTTTGCATTTTGTATTAAAACACTTAATTTTTCTATATTAGGGTGGAAATTTTAATGCTTAGCTTCTAACAACCACCCAATGACCCCTCTCTAGCCCTGCTTCTCTACTTGCATTCAACCCCCACAAGTTGGCACTTCCATCCATGGTTTAATATATTTGATAATAGTCATAGTGACAATCCTGATTTCCCTTGCCCAGTATTTTTCCATATTAATTGTAACAAATTATACACAATTTATAACTATGCAGATTCTATAATTTCTAGTCATGTGATGTTAAGCATTAACTGTGGTGTTTTTGTCCAGATGTCATCTTTCCAAGCTAACTCTGAGGTATTTCATTGATTTCTTTCTTTTGAGCTACTTCTAACTTTGGCCTTGTGTACGTTCTTATTTAATCTCATAAATGAAGTTCCATAATGTGCTGACATTTACAATGTAGGATGGTTTTGTTTTAGATTCAACAAATTGATGTGATTAGACAGGTCTTCTGTTGTGTTTGTATCCCTATGAAGATTTTATTCTGAGATAACTTGTAACACAGTTACTGGCAATAAATGAGTGCTGATTTATAGAAGACATGCCAAGTGAATAAATAATATTGAAGTCCAGCAACTTCCTTATTTTGCCCTTAACACTACTATCCGTGTATTTTGCTGACCAAAATATCCTTGGCAAAATTCAATATTTAGAGGGGTGAAAATGTATAATGATATATAAAATGGGAAGATATAATGAAACACTGCTCTTGATCAAAAAAAATTATTGAGGAAAAATATTAGCCGTTAGTGGCTTATTCTAACCTTCCCAAATATATGGTGGATTGATGATCATTCTTACATTTGTTAAAGAAAAATGACCTTCAACTTCTTCTAGGTAGGATTGGAATAGAATAAAGAAATGTTCCTTGAAAAATTAATTAGAATTAATTTTATATAAAAGAAATTAAAAATTCTCGTTTATTTTTCTTTTCTTTTCTCTTTTCTTTTTCTCAATTCTTCTATCTTTTTCAGCATTCTATTTTCTTCTCTTTTTGAGGTTAGTAGTGGGGAAGATGAGGGAGGGGATGGCAGGGAGTAAGGAGAAAGAGAGGATTGTGTGGGCAGCTGACAGGAAAGACAACAATGCAGAATGACAATGTAGGACATCATGCAAGGGAAAATATGACAAAGGAGAGAGAGAGAGAGAGAGAGAGAGAGAGAGAGAGAGAGAGGATGTTATGGACTATGGAGGTAAGGTGGGGAGCATAGAAGTGGAGGGGATAGTCAAAGAGGAGAGGGGAACTCAATGAGAAATCTAGAGTGGAAGGCAAAGATAAATATAGAAGGAGAAGAGGAGAAAGGATGAGATGGGGTACAATAGGCAGGAAAAGGAGGCAGGAGGCAGTAATGGTTAGGGGAGGGAGGCAAGAGGTAGAGGGAAAGAGGGGAGAAAGTTATAGGTGGAAAATGGGAGGAATGTAAGCAAGAGTTGATTTGGGGTTTTCATAACCTCTTAATAAATTTTAGAATTAGTCTATTTTAAAAGCTCTAATTCTAAGGTCTAATCATTAACTATACAACCATAGAGCAAAAATGGGGTTTACTTATAAGATTTTTTGAATTTTTAGAGTAATAAAATTAATTAGGGATACATGGAAAGACGCTTTTTCAACTACATAGTGGTTACAAATACACCATCCCCAATATACAAGCATCACGAACACACCCAAGGCAAAAAGCTCATTTATCAATTGAAATTTTGAATAAGTTTTTGTATTTTGTGAGTTCAAGTTCATCTGGATGCTTAATGGAACTAATTTAATGGTGGAGGTCGTTGCAATGATGAAAAGATTGAGGGGAATAGTTGGTAATTGACATATTTTCAAGGAAAGTAAGTGTAATCAACCCCATGAATTAATACTCCATATGGTAAGTTGTGATATATGCCACAGCATATCAAGGTTCAGATTGTGTAAAAAGTCATCCGCTAGGGTTGGGGGCGGGTGCTCTGCTTTTGCTTACATTGTGTAAATGATTTGAGTGTAAATTGCTTACTTGGCACTTCATTGGAGACCTGTGCCTCAAAAGACAAACCCTCCACAAGTATGCCTGACTATCAGTTGTGTCTAGACCCTGTGATTTCCATCTCAGGGTCCCTTGTGAGAAGCATGATTCTAACATGAAAACTTTGACTTTTCTTATGGAATATGAGGCTTTCAATTACTCTCAAGTTGGTGGAAAAATTACTAATAGTAGCATGTTATAGATGATGCCGAATAAGTCGAGAATCTTAGACCATGCATTATCACAACATTTATTGTTTCTGTAAGGTGGCATGCATTTCGGTGGTTTGGCGCATCAGTTTGAACCAGTGAAGTATAAGTTTCTCTTATTCTCTTCTCATAACCAGGTGCAGGAAGGATTCTACTAGCCTCTCTTTTTTATAGCAAGATGATTGACTCAATCCAAAATCAAAGCCTCATTGCATATGAATTTCCTCCTCTCCTCGAGTTAAAGAACCCTCAAGCAAATCATGCACAAAGATTTGTTGACATATCAAAGGAAAGACAGAAAAACTTAATTTGTTTCTGAAGACCTCCAAGAAAACACTGCCATAATCATGTTCAAATACTGATATAATATCCGACATGGAAATCAGAATACAAGAGAATGCAAATAATAACTCATTTTCAATTCTGAAAAGTTCTAGGGGATCATAAAGAAAAGGCTTTCCAGAGCAGGAAAATGGACTTTTAGCAACTTGGTATGCAAACAAGCTGGAGAATAGAGAGCAAAAGAAAATATTTCCAACCTTTCTCTCCAAGGAATGCAAAAAAAGATACAGCTTGTTTGAATTGGATACATGATTTTGGACTTGATTTTTGGTCTACCTCTTGGGGAGTGGAAGACGTGTGAAAGATGAGTGTGGAAATCCCAATATTGATGGGAATGAGACTGATAAGTTAATGGATGATCTTTACTTGCTCACTCAAATTGTATGCTCCAAACTGGTAACACCTGAGGCCTTTATGAGATAATACTTTTTCACATACAGACTGACCGGTGGATAACTTATGCCCTTCAATTCTTAAACTCTTTGATATCGACCACTTGAGCGACTGCAATACTAGTATGAATTTTACTAGCAAAATCTTCGACAAGGACAGCAAATATGCATCTTAAGTAATTGAAACTTTTAACAGATGTTCTTTTAAGATATTATGTCACCGAATCAATGTGGGAAAACTTCATGATGGTTGAAAGGTTTGTTACCTTTTCAAAAATTTTAGTAGTGCAAAGAAACGAGGTGGTTGTGATATTATATTGTATTTAAAGCGTTCATGGCTGATGTTTCATGTTTTTGTTCATTGCACGCTTTAGGATGCAGATCTTTGTCATTGGGATATTTCAGGACAGTTGATATGATTTTTTCTATTCATAGAGGATCAAAAGAGACCTGTAGGCTGAAGTTATTAGTTTCATTCCATCCATTGTAATAGGAATGGAGAAAAGGCCTGTAACTGTACTCAGAGCAATATATCCATGATTGTATGTGAGATGTCAAGAAGAAAGAAACATACCAAAAAGAGGCCTGATATAGTTAGGTTGAAATTGCCATACGTGATGAACCTGTGCTCTGCACTAACTAGGTAGAAACTAAAACCTGAATATGGGGAGATATAATACCACCACGGTAATTTTTCAGAAATCTGAGAATAGAAGTGGGTTTACTTTTTAAGTTTTGTGATATCTTTTGTTGTCACCTGCGAAGATTTCCATTTTTTTTCCCCGGAAGACAGCAATGTTGTACAGAGTACATGAATTGTATTGCTGAAAGGAATCTTTCTCTCATTCAAATAGATGATGGCAGAAACAGGTTTGCAGCACATATAGCAACAAAAAATTAGGAAAGAGATAGGAGTATGCAGATCTAGTACACCATCCATATAATGCAGACAATGTCGAAGAAACAGATGATTGTATCTGCATTGAATATTGTACTATCTTACATCTTCTCACGATATTGCACTCTTGCAAACTTTTAACCATTTGAATCTAGTTACATCGAGGATCTGAATTAACTTTTGGTGTTCTCTCTTATCTGGGATGGCAGGAAAACTTGTTTGGATTACAAAAGGAACCCAAGATCCATCTCGCACATTGAGAAATAACATTGAATGACATTGTAGTCAAGAATCTCCATTCTTTTTCCAGCTGACAAGCATTGTGATGCATCGCTTGACAATGTAGAATTTGGCTTTCTGTTCCTTGGCCATGCTACTGCATTTGCGTGTGAATTCTGCACACCGTTGCGATGAACTTCGGTGAAGAGATGACTTTGTTGAAGCACTCTTCTGTGAAGAACTCCTTGATAAATTGAAAGGATTCTTCGTTGAGAAACTCTTCTGGAGCGGAGACTTTGTGGACGCCCTTTGTGAAACACTCCTCGGTAGAGATGATTTGCCGGAGGAGCTATTCTTATCGTCTTTAGATATCTTCCACTTCTCATCGATGTAATACTCCATGCTCCCTCAACTACTACCTAGCAAGCTTAGTTCTTTAGTGTGTGTGTGT
>JACGDI010005367.1:31914-42664 GCA_014898725.1 Jacaranda copaia
CAAGCGCAAATTTCTCAGTCTCCCACTCCCCTCTCCATTATTATTATTAGTACTAGCAATTTTAACATATATACTCAGATGCATGTATTAAAAATTTTATAATATAAAATAAATAAAATATTTATTTTTATGCTACTATAACTTTTAATATTTTTAATGTATTTATTCAAAATTTTAGGATAAGCGAAAAAAAATTAGGGATGAAATGAAATAACAGAAGAAAAAGGAAAGAATAAACAATTGGAAAAAAAGAAGAAGAAAAGATAACTATTTTAGTAATTATGATGATTAGAAGATAATAATGAATTCAAAAACACATCAAATAGGAAGTTGGTACTCTATTTATGGTATAATTTATTATTATTATTATTATTATTATTATTATTATTACACAAACCCCTCCCAACCAGCACCTCTAGTTTTTTTCGCTCTCATTGAATTTTGAATTTGAATAAAAAAATATTAACCGATATATTTTTACTCACTTCAAGAAGTAGATTTCTTTATATTATGAAGTAGATTTCTTTATATTATTGTTGTTGTTGTTGTTGTTGTTTTTCAATTATAATTTCAAAATAACATACAGTGACCATCCCGGTTGGGCGGCACGAGGGCTTTTTATGGAGATGCGACTCTTCCCGTATGATGCTCCTCCATGCAACGGCTATTGTTTTTGACATAGTAAAAGTAAAGTTGTCTAATTTGTTAAATGGGAAAGAATTGGCAGTTGATGGGAAATGTGCTAATGATTTGAATAATAAGAGGTGAAATGCAGCTGAACCTGAATTGAATGGTGTTGAAATTCGATTTCATTTGGCCATCAGCCATCAGCCGTCAGGTCGGTGCTCATTAAACTATTCCGCCCTTCCCTGTCTGCCATCATTGTAATTACTGATTCCTTACATTTTCTTTTTCTTTTTAATGTTTGCATTTTATTACTCTTACCATATATCCCAATAGCATTATATTTGGACAAGTTGCATCTTAGTTTTTAAACATTAAAATTTTACTGTTGATTTACTTTTGGTACAACAACAATAGTTTCACACATGAATTAAAGTGTGAGATCGAGAGTTCCACTTTAATGAACTCATAATATATTACTATATAAATAACAAAATCATTAAGATCATACCGATTTAATTTATTGTAATGTGTTTCAAAATTATCATAGTTACGCCTATACTTTTATTTAATTTCGTACATAATTCTTATACTTGATATGTTTGTGTATTAATAATTATTTCATATTGGTTCCTATATTGTGAAAATGATTCCCCTAATTACATACAGGCCAATCAAATTTCCATCCACATCTCAATGCTAGATAGATGCAAAATACATCATAGTTCAAAAATATTAAACCTTTAATAAAAAATTAAGCACTCATATATTGAAAAGATTATTATTATTATTATTATTATTATTATTATTATTATTATTATTTTCCTTTGGATACACAAACACATAATTAAAAGTGAAGAGATACAACAGTAACATATATGCACATGCGAGTGTGCATCATCAAGAAAACTTTGTACTTAAGTATGATAAAAAATGGTTGGGAGTTAATTTCAAACCTAAAAATCGCAATAATAATAACCATAAAGCAGCAAAACACAAGAACAACAACAGCACGTGATGCTATTATACACTTGGCTTCTTATTTGGTATGGAAAGAAAATGACCCTTCCTAGAAGTTTTACCTAAAGTCGGGTGTAACACCACCTCAAAAATTAATAATACTAGCAATTTTGACACAATTAATATGTGACGTGGGTCAAAATTTTTATAGTATAAAAATAAATAAAATATTTAATTACTTTTTTTTATATATTATCATGATTTTTCTAATATTCTCAATACATTTATCTAAATTTTCATGATAAACAAATTAAGATTAAACAAATAATTACAAAAAAAAAAAAAGGAAAACAATTGTTAGAGAAGAAAAGAAAAATCTGCCTAGTCACTATCTTTTGATATATGATTAATGTAATCAACTCATAAAATGGCATACCACTAAATATTTTTACACTTTATATATAATACAGATATGTAGTTAATTAATTTTGTTGACTCATAAACTGATGTCATAATACTGAAATCATCACGTTTTATATATAGCATAGATAATTAACAATCATCGCATTCGGTGAATATAGTAATAGATCATATATATATTTGTGTTTGTGTGTGTGTGTGTGTGTGATGGCTATTTATACTTATTCAATCACAAAAAATTATATTTAGCATTTTAATTAATGATTATATTTGACGATGGTGATGGTAATTTAATGACTAATTACATAAGAGCTAAGCTGTGTGTGTACATACATATATATATGTGTGTGTGTGTGTGTGTGGGTGGGTGGGTGGGTGTGTGTTCAATTTTTCCGTATCTCCGTCTTTGTTTGCATATCGGAAAGCTAGCTCATAAATAAACTGTTTTAATGTTTTTGAATGCAAATTGATTATAAGATTTATTAAGCCAAACAAGTCAGTAGTTTCATTGGGAATGATTTGACTGTTCAGTGAACTGAATAAAAATAAAAAATTTTGACCGGTCAACAATCAATAAACAGCTCATATAGTTGTATATAAGATTGCTATATATTTGTACTATCAATTATAAGATCATGTGACACATAGCGACTTGGAACAATACAACGCAGCATTTATGGGTCACACTTTTCAAACCTGAGTTTTTCTCGTTCACATTGCCTCCGGGAAGCTGTACTCTTCTATTTTATGGTAAAGGGTTTTCATATTTTGATGATATAATACTCCCGCTGTCCTATTTATATTTATGCAAGTGGATCGGTTCTAGCAAAAGCAAGTTAGATAAAAACCACAGCAAAAATTCAAGATCTGGATACTTTTCTGCATGGTCACATTATTGATTGACTTTTAAGTAGTGACTGAGAATTAATGTACACTATTAGTTTCTTACGGATGTGAAGAGCGTGTTTCACCATAACTAAGTTAGTTAATTGTCGTGCCTCAGTTTTTAATTTATAATTAAATTAAAAAATTTTAATTAATTATTAAATTTCATTTGATTACCCGTAGATTTGCCTAACATTTGCTATGAACCTACTTCTGTTTTATAACTGTTAATTAACTAAAAATGCACCTTGTCGTTTAAGGTAGACCTTTCGTAATATATATATATATATATATATATTTTATTTCATTAAATAAGTTTAAGATTAGATGAATACTTTTACGATAGAATTTATCTTATAAATGTAATGCATCTGAAGAAAGAGAATATATAGTCTTGTTTAAATTTCATATGTGAATTCTATCATTTTATAATTATTTTTTTCTCTTCTTACTTACACATGCAACGCTTGAAATAATTCTGAATTTACTCTTGTAGTGATTTTTGAAGGTTTTCAAAATTATTCCAGTTGATACATTTTTCTGCGATACAATCATAGAAATATCACTAAAAACTATCATTTTTATGACTTCCAAATGAAAACTAATTTATGTTTGCCCTTCGAATGTCGGTTAATTACTTTTTATTGCAATCAAACCTTATTTTACAAAGTGTCAATGACCTTATCTCAAATCAGCCGTAAAAACAACTCACAAACATAATACGTGAAGGATGGCGCATTCCAATATTGATACATTAATTTAGAAATTGATCTCTCTCACACACACTCACACTCACTACAATGTTGTTGAAAAAATTAGTGCCTGTTTTGTTTATTTCATTTCTCAATTTTTATTTTCATTTTTTTCAAAATTTAAAAAAATAGTTGTTGAAAATAAATTGAATATGAATTTGTATTTGGATAGATTATTGGAAAAGTAATAATTATGTTGAGTTTAATAAGTTGTAGGTAGAAAAAAATAGAAATAATGAGAATAATAGAAATATTGTGAAATATATTTTGAGAATAAAAAATAAAAAATAAAATTGATGTCTTGTGAAAAATATGTAAAAAGTAATGTGCTTTAATTTTTAAATAATAAAAAATATAAAAATAGAGTTTGAAAATAAAACCAAAAGAACACTTACTTGCTAATCTATAGGAGAAAATTGATCGTCACCGCAAAAGAAGAAATTTACACGATAAATATGTGTTTAATATATTGGACAGTTTACACGTGGCTTTTTACATTTTAATTGATTAGTTAATTTATTATTAATCCATCTACGTATCTCATGTTTGATATTTATATTATATTGCTTAGAACACAATTGACAAATGTCATAAGAATGTAGTGGTAGCTATTTTTATAAATATTAATTCATTAAATATAACAATGATTGTTTATAATAGGTAATTAAAAGTTATTTATGGGAATGCCAACTAATCAAATTTTGATGACATGATGAACGGTGATGCTGATTGGAAATGGAGTGAGGACTTTTTTTCGGAAGTGAGCAATCTTTTAAATATATTTTCTCTATAATGCATTGCAAAGTTCTCAGTTTTTTGAAATTTTTGTAAATGATTTTTCATGTTCAATTCAATTTTGGGGTTTAATATTTATAATTTTTTTATCTTCGTGAGCTTCAGTCAATTAGAATTTTGATACCCTTCTTAATGGGTTTAGCTATTTAGGCCCTCTAGCCTTTTTTATTCATTTAATTGATTAGATATTTTTAGCCTATTTTTACTTTTTAATCTTTGAGAATTTAAGTTGTCATATCAGATGGATATAACATGTTTTAAGTATATTATTTATTATTAAATTGACATCTTGTTTGTTGCCTTTTTACATACATTGTAACTTTCTTTTATATTTTATACATGTAAATAATATAGATTTTGGAGAAATGTTACAAGTTCAAGAAATTTCTTTTATTTGTTTGCTTTTGCGTGATCATATGCTAGCTAGTAATCCACACATTCGATACGCATGTTAAAATAGTATAAAAATAAATAGAATATGTTTTTTAAGGTTATTATAATTTTTAATATTTTTAATATATTTATTTAATTTTTTTATGATAAATAAAAGGAAAAAATTAAGATTGAAGGTATAAAAAAAAAAGAGTAAATATTTGGGGAGAAAAAATATTAGAGAAGATAAAAAACTACCGAAGTAGTTATGAAGATTAAAAAATAATATTAATGAGGATAGGTGCCTAATATATAGTATAAATAAACAAATGCTAATATTTGGAAGTATATGGCCCTAAGATCACTTTTCTTCACATTTTATGCTTATAACAGAAAATCACGAAAGATTGATGCATTTTTACACATTAAATTGAATGTTAAAGATTTATTTATTATTTTAAGATAATTTACATGATTTGTAAAACATGTTATTCAACAATTTTGAAACTGATAAAAAAGCTTCATAAACAAATGTAATTAAATTTTATTTATTAAAATGATATCAAGTATTAATAAATAGGGTAAACAGCAGACACTCCCCAATGTATACAGCCATTCGCATTTGCCCCCACAATCGTTGCAAGTATGTGAAATGATTACCCAATATTTACTGAATATGCTCAAACATCCCATCTTCCAATTTTCTGGCCATATATTTTAAAGTTGTTGCACTTTTAGCCCCTGATATTTAAAAAAAAATTATATTTAGCCACCTAAAGTGCTTTAAAGTATTATTCTTAGCATTAAATCCTAATTTTGGTCAAAAAAGTGAAATATTTTGCCAAAAATTATACCATTTATTACTTAAGTATTAATATATCACCAATTCAATCAATTTGAGTTATTTGAAATATACAAATCAACTTATATAATGGTTAACAGTTTCCTAAATTTATATGTGTAAGACAATTAAAATTTTTTTAGAGTTCTACTACCGAATGATTGTTATGATGTGCTTTTAAATGTGTGCTTATTTGTTTAATTAAGAGTGTAAGTGGTTTGGAGTCTCAACTTGAATAAGAATAAGATAGGTGACACTAGTCGGATGAATGTTGATAACAAATGGCGTAGACCTTAATATCAACATTATTTCTCTCATTTATTATTCTATCTGAATTAAAAATATATAAATATCATTTGCTAACAAATATGCAAAATATAACATTGATATAAAAATTTATTAGGGTATAATTATAAAATTAGTTTTAACCATCCATGCACATAAACTGAGTAAAATATAAGTAGAAAATTAATTTGAAATTATATGATATATCTTTTTCCATATAACGACAAGCGACTAGTGTGTCACAATATCTTTTATAAAATATTTCACTTTATTCCACAAAAAGAAAAAATTAATGATAAAAGTGTGACACTTTAGAATGATTAGTTGTTAACTGCATATTTTGTTAAAGTTGAGGAGGTAAAGTACAATATATTCAAAGTATTTCAGCATCTCCGATGGAATATTCCCCCATAAAATAGAACGAGGGGATATTCAAGCACATTTAATAAATGTCAGGCAACTGTTCTGCACATTTACAATGATTTGGGGCAAAGTATATATGACACTATACATTGGGGTATCTACTATTTACCCTAATAAATATTTTAATTCCTAAAAAATATTGTCTATTATAAGGTACGGACTAAATTGGTGTTCAAACAATAATTTAGTATAATTCATTATTATTGATGAAAAACTAAAAGTTGTATATGTACATGTCCACAAATAATCAATATTTTTAAAATATGAAGTATATATCGTGAAAATTGTTATTATAATCATCACATTGTCAAGGAGTTCATAGCAAAATATTTTATATTGAGAAAGTTGATTTGCTTATTTATCATGTTAACATGAATGCGTATACATAAACAAAGAAAAAGTATTGAATAAAAGGTTTTGCTAATTTTTTTTTTAATTTTCTGTTTACTTGTTAAACTTTTAACTATGTTAAAATATTATCTATCTATCTTATCTATATATATATATATATATATATAATAAAGCGTTAGTAATTCTCGATGAACTACAATTATTCATGTTACCCAATTACTTTCAATATTATTTTCAAATGAAATGCCATATTTTTGAATTATAATTGTGAAATAATAAAATAAGTGGTATTATTAAATAAAATATTTTAACAATAAAAATTATTTCTATGCATAGTACCGAGCATGTACTTACTAGTTATTAATTTAAGTGAAAATGTGTTTTTGAAAAATAAAATTAACTTTAAGAAAATGAGCATTATCTTGGAATTTTTCAAATGAAATAGGAGTGATAAATTTCGGTAGGAGAATACATGTACATTAGGAGCGTATTAGAGTCCGAACTCTTGAACCTGTTAGGAGAAGTATTAATTATTTATAAATAAAATATCTTTAATTGATTAAGGTATTACTAGTATTGAAAGTGAAATCATCCATCAAGTTTGTCTGGTATACATCGTATTAATGGATGCAATGGCTAGTATTTAATTAATCACAACTTAATTATTAGAAATATGGTTGAACTTTGAGAACTTTCTTGTCGTGTCATCCCATCTTGTTGCATATCGATTGAAAAGTTAAACCTTTTGCTCTCATATAAATATAGGTGTTGAATAAGGTAACGAATGACAACTCGGTCCAAAGGGGATGGGATGGCTTGAACGAACGAACGAACAACTTCATTCATAACTCAAACAATTTTAAGCATTATTGTACTATGTATGGTTCAGAAGAGATTCTTTTAGATACGGACGTGGTTGTGTATTATCTAGATTTTGTGGATTTATATATACAATATATGATGAATCTCTGTACCCTCATTTCATAGATTGTAAAATACATGAAAGAAAGTACTGTTTATTCAAATAAATTGACAAGAGGATGCTTAATCTCAATGCATATGTCCACCAATTTTACAAATTAGAATAAAATGAAGAGTAGGAATAATTGCATAATAAAGGAACAATGAGTGAGGGTTCTGAGAAGTCGACCTATTTGTTGACTACAATATAACGTATCTAAAATTAAATTGTACTCACACCCCTATACTTGAGACATATATATTGCCAATCAACAATCAACATATGACTGTAAAATATATTCAAAATATTAAAATATTAATATATATATATATATATTATATTCGTGGTGTCCAAACACAATAACTAAACACAGATTACCCAAAGTGAAATACATGATCATTAAATAACACTAAAAAAGATAAAATATTAGTAGCAAAACAATAATTGACAATATAAAAATTGTTACTACTTGACATGTGTTAAGTGATAATAGCTTTTATATTGTCGTTAATGATATTTTTCAAATGACAATAATTTTTATTTTGTCACCAATATAGTTCAATACTGACAAAAACTAATATTTTAAATTGTCACAATTGACAATTAGTAATACTCCTACAGTGGCAACATAGTAACAATTAAAATTATCGTTATAATTTATGATAAGACTTTCATTGCCACTATGTTGTCACCACATGGGTATCACTAATTATTAATATTGACCACTTAAGCACTACTTTTGTCACCATTTAATTTGTAAAAGTCATTAAGGTGATAAAATAAAACCTTTTGCCACTTAATGTACACTAGTAATTTTGGCATACTCGATGTTTGAACTAAAATTTTATAGTATAAAATAAACAATGTGCTTATTTTTTTTTATATATTATTATAATTATTTTTAATGTATTTACCAAATTTTTATGACAAGTGAAAGGAAGAACAAATTAAGAAAAAAAGTAAATCATTAAAGAGAAAAAAATATTGAGAAGGAAAAAGATAATTATCCTTAGTAGTTATGAGGATTAGAAGATAACAATGAAGGCATTTTAGATAAGTCATCCAAAAATATATTGAAAAGTATGCACTTTATATAACTAACAATTGGGCTCATTCGATGCATGTGCTAGAACTTTTATAATATAAAGTAAATAATTTATTTATTTTTATATAATATTAAATTGTAATGGCATTTGATACTTACTTGAATTTTTACATAAATAATAATATTAAAATATTAAGATAAAATAATAGTTATGGATATAGAATGTGTGGGTTGCAAATGATAATTTCTAGACAATTGTAGTTATAAAGATTAATGAAAAAAGAGAGAGCATTTTAAATAGATTACATGAAAACATATAAAAAAAAACAAAAAAATAAATATTTTATTAATAGTACCGATACGGATAGAGCTAAAAGCATTTCTAATTTTCTTTTATAAATTTGTGTCCAAAATGCACTAAATAATTAATGGGGTGACAAGGACTTATTTGATTGAACTGTGTCATTTTTTTATTTTTATTTTTTGAATTTTTTGTGAAGTAGAACTTTCAAAAATAATATTATAACAAGTTCAACCGACATTAAAGGGAACGATATCATTATAAAATTAGAAAAAACAATTCAAAATTTTACCGTGTTTTTAGAATAATAATTACAAAACTCGTTTTGGGCGAGCCCAGTTGCGCGCTAAGATACCCAAAAAGAGAAGCAAAGAAAAAGAAAAAAACGACGAGAAATATTATATAGCAAATAAAACACCAAGTTTACACGGAAAAACCATCGTAGAAGGGAAAAGATATGCATGGCGCAAATTCAAGATAAAAAAACAAAAAATCTAATGTAGAAGGTATGAAATTTTCGGACTTTTTTACACCAAGTTTATGTTAATTATGGCAGTGGAGAAAAATTACGACACACTAATATTGGAGTTCATCGCCAAAAACCTGATACTCCAAGTAAGCTCACAGCTTGCTACCTGAAGAATTGCGGCCAATAGATTATGCTTGGACGGACGGACGGACGGACTCAAAATTAAGGATTTCAAATAACTCTAATAATATGTGGATTCAAAATCTACCATCGTAATAGAAAGCATAATTCAAAGGTTGAACATTTTGAAATTTATTATAAGAAGAAATTATTGAAAGAAATTCAATGAATTTCTTAACTTTTAAATGTTTAGATTTTTTGACACGCTTGTAAATCTTATAAATCATTTAGATTTTATTTGAAAAAGGAAGAATTTCAATTTGAGGGACTGAATTTAAAAAACATTTCAGATAACTTAATTCATATTATATGGGTTTCAAATATTCCACCAGAATGACTCAAAAAATAACTTATATTAGAAGTTCAATAAATAAAATTATAGGGAAATAAAAGTGATGAGGTTGGGGATCGTTTTTAGTGATTTGGGATGTGTTTGGGTTGATTCGATTAGGGAGGTCGAATGATCTAGCAATAATGTTATTCTCGGGCCGAGATTTGCAACCAATAGCAAACGTCAAACTAGTCGAAGTGCCCTCGGCTAAGGCGTTCCGACACTCAAATTGGTACTAGTTGAGTGAGATAATCAAGTAGTAGAATAAAAGCGTATAGTGTATATAGCATACCTGGAGGGTGGCTGGCAATAAGATATTTATAGCCTTCTCCTAATAGATGATATGTCTAAAATGCTCCTATTAAGTGTAGAAGGCTCTTGTTCTTGCCTGAGAGTTGTTGGTCATTTCCAATACTGGTACTATTTCAGGTGGCATCATTTCCTATTTTTCAAGGTGAATAGTACTCTAGGGCCGCACTTCCCTGATAGAGTTGGTGGCAAAGGTTGTATTAGGGTGGCATGCGCCAATAATGCGGAGGCATATTGCCTGTTAAAGCATTGAATGCGGCAAGAATATGAATCAATATCGGAGTAAGCACTTTGGTCGCCGAATATGAGTCAGCACCGTAGTGAGCACTCTGGTCGACTGTCGTTGACCAAAGGGATGGCTGAACGAACTAAGTGGCTTGAGGCCTTCCGTCAGGTGCGGTTGAGAACTATTCGCTCAATCGGACGGTTGTGGTCAAATGACCTAG
>JACGDI010005367.1:43013-167215 GCA_014898725.1 Jacaranda copaia
CCCCCATCTTGCCGATGTCACTATTGTCAGTTTAACTAGGCCTCGTTTCTTTTTTATTTCATTGATATATGTTTTTCAATAAATCATATTTTTCATTTTATCTAGACAATAAATATATATTAGATTCAGTCTTAGGTTATCCTATATCCTCAAAAAACGAGGCTTGATCAACGTTCTACATCATGTTCCATAAAAAGTTGAAATTTATTCATAGTAATAAACTATTTAATTTATAACAATTTTTCGATCTTCGAAAATCTCCAAAAATATTTTTCATCAAAATGCCCAACTTACCACTTAATATATATTGGTAGAACCAAGTTTAAAGATATGCCGATCACAAATTAATTGGAAAATGATACCATTTACATCAACTATATGTGTGTGTATATAGTGTTAATAATATACTATGAGATTACATTTTGTATCACTAATAATAAAATTCTAAGTACTTGCACATAAAATTTAAGTAGAGAAGCATTTAGTGAGATGAGCACTGTTTTGAAAACCAAACCAAATCGGTCGGTTCGATTGGTTCGATCGGTGACCGGAGGCCAATTCGGTTTGGTTGAGTCATAAAAATCGGGAATGGTCAAAACCGGTTCAGTTTTTTTTTCTTTTTCTTTTATAAATTTTTAATTTTTTTAAAAAAAGAAAAGAGAAAATTATGTTGAAGATGATGAATAAAATTTTGGACATGTAATTTTTTGAAACATAAATTAATTTTTTTGAAATTTAATGAAGTGGTAGTTATATACGAATGTTTATATTTAATTTATTATTTTATTTTATTTAATATCTCTGAAATTATATCAAATATTTAGTATAGAAGAATTTATTTTTACTTGAATTGAAGTATGAAACGAATGATTATTTAAATTAATGTAAAATATTATTTTTTATTTATTTATAGTTGACTAATTTTTAAACATTATTATTTTCTAAAAAATATACTTCAAAATAAGTAAGTTAAATTTTTTTTCAAATAATATTCTTTCTATATCAATTGAAAGTTTTATTTTTTAGTAATATTAAAATATTATATATATTTATAAAATTAAATATAATTATTACGTTATTATAATGTCATACCGATTCGACCATTAATTGAACTGGTTGAACCATTGATTGAACTGGTTGAACCAGTAATAAGTGATGTTATCGATTCATTATTGATTTCGATTTTAAAAACATTGGAGGTGAGAGACTAGGGCATGTGAGTTGAGAATATAAGCATTTGGAGCCCACATGAGATGGCGGACCCACCCCATGTGCCCTACACAACTGCTATAATTTCAAATTCATACTACGATCCAATCCTTCACAACATGTTCCAACCCTTTTATCAACCTTATATTTAATTAATCATGGTCAATTACTTTTTGTTGACTATGGTTGCTTTCATTCACAAAATTTCATCAATTCAGACTATCTTTTCATGTTGTATCCCACTCCCGACAGAAATTTAAGTTCCATCAAGTATTTTTAGACGAATTACACTTAGTTTATTGGATTGTGGGTTTTTTATTTTTTTGCCCTCTCTTCTAGATACTGCTCTTTTTTTTGTTTTCCAGGGCAATTTCAATATTTAATTTGCATTCAACATCAACATTTATTTTGTGTGGATAGTATATTAACTTTTAGGTTTAACAAAACTCAACAAAATTTTTGTGTACTCCATGCAATTAAACTCTTTTTCTGTATTCGATTAACTAGCACTAAATATATATATATATATATATATAAATAAATTAATGATTATCTAGTAAGTGACAATATAAAAATTATCATTAATGATATGTATTAAGTGATAAAAAAATTTATTTTATCACACCTTAATAATTTTTATAAATTAAATAATGACAAGAATAGTATTTAAATTGTACTATTGACAATTAGCAACATCTATGCTGACAACTTTGTAACAACAAAGATTTTGTTACAAATTATAGTAATAATTTTTATTGTTATAGAGTTGTCACTATAGGGGTGTTACTAATTATCAATGGCAGCAACTTAAAAATATTAATTCTTCTCACTCTTAAGTTTTATTGTGATAATACAAAAATTATTGTTATTTAAAAAATCTCAGTATTGCCAATATAAAAGGTATCATCACTTAATACATTGTCACTTTGTCATTAATATTATTTTTTTTAAAAGTGTAGAATAGCATATATTTAGTATTTAAACAAACATAAATTTTGAAAGTCAAATCACTTTCAAATTCACCAAAACTAAATATTAAAATGAATGATGATGCAGTTATTATTTCAAAATTTTCTTTCTTTCTTTTTTTTTTTTTTTGATAGGTAATTTAAAGTTTTACTTTCAAATCACTTACATCATGAATGTGTTATTATTTTAAAATTTTAACAGCTTTAAACAAATGAATATAAAAGCCTTTATCATCTCAATCTGTAATGTACAGCAAAAGAAGTTTTATAGCGTCTTAATAATTTTTACTAGATTGATTTATTTGCATATTTGATTCTTTTTTTTTTTTTTTGCGCCTATATTCTTAGCCTAACTAACTTTATATATGAAGTAACATAAATTCTACATTTCTTCATCAAATTCATTCTATTTTAAAATACTTTCCGTTTCTTGAATTTTTTTATGCAAATATCATATAATTATGTGGGGCTGTTGATCTGCGGGGAAGTGGTGGAGCTGTTCGCCGGAAGCCAACCATCAGATCGAGATGGGACCCTGGAAAACTTACTCGAATTACATTGGAGATTAATATAATATATATATATATATAGTATACATAGGTTTGCATGTTCGTTGATGATGATCCAGGAAAAAAATATAACAATGGCAACAGTAATAATAATAATAATAATAATAACAATCTAATACTTGGAAAAGTATATATATGTATCCTTCACAAAAGAGATTCACATGTCAGTCTACCAGCTAAGATGCAAATCCCAAAATCAAATTAGGAGGGAAGGGTATTGCTTATTACTATCATCATTTAATTTCATTGATAATCATATAGCACATAAAACGATAATGGCTAAAGAAAATAAAAATATATACATCTGATGATGGTATGATCTGCTTAGTGGTGAATTGGGCTTTAACTTACTGTGATCGACCAGAAAAGGGGTTTGAATGGAGTGTTTAGATGTTGTCGGGTCAAGTCCGGCAACCAACAGCACATGTCGAGCTAATCGAGGTGCCCTTGGCTAAGGCATTTCGATGCTCAAATCAATATTGATTCAACTAGAAAATAGAGCATTAGAGTGAGGGCTTAAGTAATAATGAACATACCTTGCTGAAGGGTGGCAATGGGGTATTTATAGACTTCCTTGAGAGGTTGATATGTCAATAATGCCCTACTTATACAGAGAGGCCTTTGCCTTTAGTTGAAGACCTTTTAGGTCTTTTTTCTTCTATAAACTTTTTTAGGTGGCGTCTCCTCCTGTTCATTAGGACATGGCAGTGCGGTGGAGGCACGGGCTACTCTTGCTTTGTAGCATGGTAGTACAGGAGGTGGCACGCATTATTAATGCAGAGACACATTGCCTATCAGAGCTTTTAACATGACAGAGTGGTAGTTGTGGCGCATTCGATGCGACTATAACTAATGGTGTGAGACTGCTCTATGCCACTCTGATTAACCTCCTAGGGTAGAGATGTTTTCTTATTTGCCAACCATTTGTATGTACTTTGGTAGAGGTGATACAACTCTATTGGATTCAAATGTCTATCTAGTTAAGCGCTGAATGATCATTCTCAGGCTAATCAACCACACTTTGGTCAATCGGGTAAGGTGTCGATACTCGTGTTGGTGAAATGGTCTAATGAGACTTAGGACTAATTGATCATGTAGATGATTGTTAATACGTAGGGCCTAATAGCTAAAATGATTGTTACACATCATGCTACTTACCTAGTTGATTGTAAGTGGGTTGGGCTAGTTAGGCTATCTTATATTATAAGTCCTTTTACTCTCGAGTCCTGATTAAGTTATTCAACGTGAAAGAATGAGGAGTAACTAGCTTCAAAAATTGGAATACATTTGACTAAGTATTTAATGCATTGATGATCTTTTGAATTTTGAAACTCGACCAGGGTTTCAGTGCATTTAATGTGCTAGTTACATGGGTAGCATGATTTTGGAATAGGTAATTATCCCATGATTGCTTGGTAGCTAATCAAATTAACTAATTAGCTTACTCACTAGTTGGGGCTTATAAGTAACGTGGTGAAAATCTTTTATTTACACTTTTACAGCAATTCAAGAGGTCAAGTTCTACATTTTATTGCTCTTTTAGATAGTCAAGTTTGCTCTAATCTTGCTAACTATGTATGTCTCCTTCAATCTTGGGCAAATTTATTCATCTTTATTTTGATCATTCATTTCATAGTAAACATGTTGAAAGTTTTTTGGAAGGGTAGTAATAGGGGGAGTGATAGTAAGGAGACCTCATTGGATATAGGATTTACTAGAAGGGTAGAGAACTTAACTAGTGGGACTAGCGAGTTTTCCAATGATAGCTTTAGCTCTCTAGCAGCTCAAGTGACATAAGGGTCGATGTTAGGGGTGGGGCTGGGCTATCTAGTCAGGGGTCTTGGGGTAATTTACTATTGAGCATTATTCTAAAATTGTATCAAAGATCAAAGATAAGGATCTAGAGCTAATAAGGTAATTATACTACATTTCCTTGAGATTGAGTTGATCATCCCCAGTCCTAATGATAGGATGCATCGACCTTCGATTGGTTGCATAATAGTTTTTGAGGATGCTCTAAAGTATAGGATTAAATTCTCTATTACCCAGTCTATAGTTGACCTTTTATATCATCTCTAGGTTTGCATCACCTAGCTACTTCCCAATTATTTCTCGACCTTACATAGTTTTATCATTTTAATGCTGATACATAACCAACCCCCAACTTTTGTGAACTTTAGTAGCCTTTTCCACCTCTTTAAGTCCCAAAAGTAGGGCAGCACTAAGGAGTTGGGCTTTTATTATTCGACAGTTTGCCCTCGTGGAAAATTCTAGTGACCTCCTCATTTTCACATAGCTAGGCTTGGAAAAATTATTATTTCATTGTTCGAGCTCCGATAAGGTCAGGTTTAATACACTTGGGGGGTTGCTAAGGAAACATGTTGAGATGCCTGGGAATCAGAACTACACTTGGCCTAATACCTTTATTTGAGACTTAGTTCAATTTAGGCTAGTGGAAACATCAAGATGCTTCGAGAAAAGAAACCTAGTGTTAGTAGGCTTATAGCTTGCTCAGTTGGGTTTGCTAGCTAACACTCAACTAGGTAGATACCTTTGCTAACTTGTGCTGATATTCTATTTTGAAATTTTTAGTCAAAAGTAATATATGTTTGTTTATGTTTGATTTTGATTGAGAAGAAATGTGAACTACACACGTCAACAAGCAATGGCGTGCCAACAGAAGGCACAAGAGAGCCGCCAGCATCTACTCATTGGGAGGCAACCTCCCAAAGTGCTCCATAGCAACAGGCGCCAATGCTTACACCTTCTCCTGCTTAACCAGCTCTAGTCGAGGCAACAACCCTATACCACGACAAAAAAAGCTAATTATTGACTAGCCCGCTCTTCCTAAAAAGAAAACTATAATCAAGAAAGGGAAAGAAAAGGCTAGAGAACTTCTTTTTTTGGTCTTCGATTGAATGAAAAGCTATTTCCCTTATCAATTTTTTTGACTCCCAAATTTGGAACTAATATCAGGGTCTAAAACATGACATCAATGTTGGGAGAGGGGCCAATTCGAGAAGGGCCCCTAAAAGTACTGATGGCTAGACTATTTATGTCTGACTAGAAGAAATTACTTAAGATGGGGTAGTTGGAAGCCCTAAAGGCCTTCGTATATCATTCAAACACGGTAAGTTTCCAATCGAGTTTCACTAGCTTTAAAAATTATTTGTGCTTAATATTTTAACTTGTCTTTATCGCAGGTCAGCGTACTAGGCTATCATTTTCTATCATAGGGCTAAACTGCCTTAAGGGATCATGAGGAGCTCCAAAAGGGGCAAAAAGATGCTGAAGTGGCAAAGACTAAGCTTGATTCTTTGTAGTCAAAGATTGATGAATTAACTCATTAGATTGAAGAGAATGATGCACAGCTGATGGCTACTGTTATTGAAATGAGTAATCTTGATAAGCTATTGTGCAAGGTAAGGTAAGATGTAGAGGAAACCTATGCCTTTGGTTGGGCACTGAGGTACAACAGCACTAATTGACATGCTAGGGATAAGTTCTTCAAGGCACTGCTAGGCATATACAAGAAGGTAATTTAACTATTCATGCTATGCTCTATATTTCAAGATGCCAACATTGTCTTTGCTATTGTTGATATGAAAGAGGCTTTCAAGAAGGCTATAAAGCATCTAGAATTTTTGGGCTATTAGATTTAACTCGAGGCCAAAAAATGCCTGAATGTGCTACAGTCTAAGTAGTTCAAGGATTGCCCAGACGCCGCACTTGCCAACAAGAAAGTACCTACTAAAAGGGCTACTGGTGTTGGTGTCCACTTAAGGGCAGTTGAGGTAGAGAAGGAGTTCATTTTTGTGAATGAATTCGCTTTCAACATCAAGAATGGTAAGGTCGATGTTGCAGTTCATTTTTCTCTAGGTGAGCGCACATTTTTTATGAAGAAGATAGGTCCATCTCAAACTTGCGGTTGCTACCTAGCTAGCACCTCCTGCTATTATTCATGTACTTTTTGGTGATGAGATTGACCATATTGTTGATGAGGTGGCAGCGACTCAAGGTGATAGAGGAAAGGGAGTTTGGTTGAGTTGAGACTGCGATTATTTTTATTTTTCCATTTTTACTTATGTTGATTCGCCCTATGAGGTGCTTGGAATGACTTGATGTAATTTGATGTAACTAAAATGTCCTTTCTAGTTGATGTAACTGAAGTGTTCTTTTTCTTTGATTTATAAGAATGATTTTTGTTTATACTTTGTTGATCTCTTTAATTTGATTGCATAAGTGAGTAAGGAAATGGATTTTCCTTTCAATTAACTCATCGAATAGCTTAATCCTTTAATAAAGGGATGAGTATTACTTAATTAGTTTAGAACCAAGTTAATGATCGATTACGAGATCAACTTGAAAAGAATTAACTGAATAGATCTAAAGATATTTACATCAACTTGGTTCATTTAAAATTGGTTTTGAAGCAGTCTTCGTAGTGGACTGTTGGGTCAATTTAAGATGTTTTCTTTGTAATCAAACAATAGGCTTGGAGCTTTCATCGATCGTGGGTCAACTTTATTGAATTGACTTCAAGTTGCTATTTAATCTTTATGTTGTATTATATACATCTGTGGGGCGACTTAAATATGATAATCAACTATAAGGTCAATTTTTAGTTGTGGCCGACTATGAGGATAATTTAAATGATTTCTCATTTATTAAGTAAGCTATAAGCTATGATTGTGGTTTTGAAACCAAATTGAGGTTGACTACTAAGTTGATAATAAATGATTTTCTCATTTCTATGATTGATTGGGTTAGAAGTTGTAGTTGCGGTTTGAAACTAAAATTGTGGTCAACTATTTGGTCGACTATAATAGATTTTCTCATTTATTAAGCAATTACGCTAGAAGGCATGGTTGTTGATGAGAGTAAGTAGCTATCCAAATTTAAGTTGTCTTTATTGATTTGGAACCAAATTACAAAATAGTTCAATGAAGACTTTAGTCTCATTAAACATAGAATTTTTTCAAGTTTACTGCATTCCATCATTAAGGAAGCTCATTGCCATCCATATCAACTAGTTAATAAGAGTTGTGTTTTGCTACTTTGACTACCAAGTAAAGGCCTCCCTATTTTAGGTTAAGTTTGCACATATTTTTTGAGACTTTGACTTTTTTGAGAATGAGGTCTCTCACTTTAAAGCTTCTTGGTCAAATCTTGTCGTTATAATGCTAGGCCATCTTTGACCTGTATTTTTGCTTTGTTGTATATGCCTACTAGTGCAACTTGTCGATTATCTCAAGGTCGAATTCTCTTTTATACTTATTCCTAATTGGGTTGTAGTGAATTATTCAAGTTGTGTAATGTATCAGCTCTGTTGGAGCAACTGCTTTGGACCTATAGACTAAACTGTAAGTCTATAGCCCATGGTAGTTTTAAGAGTAGTTCTATACACCCATAAGACACTAAGGAGTTCATCTACCCAACTTGCTCTAGATCTTTCAAATTGAGTCTTGATGTTGTCCAAGATAGTTCTGTTTGTGACTTTGGTTTATCTATTTGCTTGAGGGTTTCCTATTGAATTGTAATGTTGTTGAATTCCTAGACTCTTGCATCAGTTCCTCATGCTCCTATTTTGGAATTGCATCTTATTGTTTGAAATAAGCACTTTTGGTAAACTGAAATGGAAGGTAATATTTTTCCACAAGAAACTTCTAATAGCCACATCGGTTATTTTTGGTACTGCCTATGCTTCGACCCATTTCATGAAGTATTCAACCGCAACAATCATGAATTTTCTTTGACCTGCAGTTTTTGGAAAAGAACAAACTATGTCTATCCTCCACTAGTCAAATGGCCATATGATCTAAGCTAGCACTAGATGATGCAGGTTGGTGAGGTATGTTGGAGTAAATATGGCAAGATGGGCACTTTCTAGTAAAGTTGACTGCATCTTTTAGCAAAGTTGGCTAAAAAATATCTATGTTTGATGACTTTATGGGCCAATTTCATTCTCTAAAGTGGTTACCATATACTTGAATGGACCTCCTATAAGACCTCTAGAGCTTACTCCAATGTCAAATACCTCAATGGTGGTTTGAAAAGAGATCTCCTATAAAGATGACCATATTCGTCGATAGTAGACTTCGTGGCTTGACCTCTAAGTCAGTGTGCTTCTACTTTATCCTCCTGCCTTCCCTTAGGTAAGCTTTTATTTCGTCCTGCTAGGAGAGAGCTAATGCTTGGATTGCCCAATCATGTTTTGACTTAGACTACTTATAGTAGGTTTGTTGAAGACTAGGAATATAATAGGTTTATCTCTTATTCCTTTCGTCGAGCTAGCAAACTTTGATAGGGCATCTACTCTTTCATTCTCTGATCTTGAAACTTAGATAGCGGTGAACTTCTTGAACTGTTGTTGCAACTTTTTAACCTCAACTAGATACTGGCTCATTGTGGTTTCCTTAGCCTTAAAATTCCCTTCAAATTATTTGGTGACCAGTTGGGAATCAATAATGGTTGCTAGTTGCTCTACTTCCCTATTGATGGTTATCCTTATACCAGCAAAAAGGGCCTCATACTTTGCTTCATTATTGCTGATGGGGTAGTCGAGATTAATGGTGAAGTCATACTCCTTGGCTTGTAGAGAGCATAAGGAAATGCTTATCTCTCCCTCTGTAGAAGTTGCTAAGCCATCGACATGTAAAGTTCAAATAGGTGAATTTTTGTTGATTTCACCAGGTAGGTCGAGATGTTTTCCTATAAAGTCTACTAACACTTAGGCTTTTATGGCAGTTTAGGGTAGGAAAGTGATGTCAAATTTCTCTAACTCAATGGCCTACTTCGTTAATCTTCTCAACATGTCTAGCTTTGATAGCAATTTGAATGGCTTATTCATCACGACAATAATAGAATAAGATTGAAAGTAAGGTTTTAACTTCTTGGTTGTTGTGATCAAAATAAGAGCAGATTTTTCAATCTCAAGTTATTTTTGTTCTGGCCTTACAATGCTTTGCTACTATAATATAGAGGCTGGTGAGCGCTATGTATAGTTGAGACCAAAACAGAGCTAATTGCTGCCAACGAGACTGCTAGATAAATATGCCAGACCTCTCCAACCTTCGTCTTGGCTAGCATCAATGGTGGTAACAAGTATTGTTTTAATTCAACTAAGGCCTGGTCACATTGTTTTGTCTACTGGAACTTTCTTGCATTCTTGAGGATTTTGAAAAATGATAAGCTTTGTTAGCTAGTCGGGCAATGAATTGACCTAAAGCTATGATCTTTCCAACCAAACAATGCACATCTCTAACTATTTGAGGTGGTGAGATGTCTAAAATTACTTGGATCATTTGTGAGTTTGCTTTTATACCCCTCTAACTAACCATATATCCCAAGGATTCCCCCCACATAAACATGCATTTGTTGGGATTATGCTTCATACCAAATGCTCTCAATATTGAAAAGGTATGATTGAGATTAGCTAAGTGATTTTGTTCTTTTTCTATTTTAATAATCATGTCATTGACGTAGACTTCCATGGTCCATTCGATCTTATTCTTGAACATAAAGTTTACTAGTCTTTGGTAAGTTTCACTTGCATTCTTGAGGCCAGACAACATGACTAGAAAGTAGTATAAACCATTGGGAACTACAAAGGAGGTCTTATCCCCGTCTTTAGAGGTTATAAAAATTTGGTAATAGCCCAAAAATACATCCATCATACTTAGAAGATCACAACTAGTAGTAGAATTAATTAATAAATCTATGCGAGGCTGTAAATAAGGTTCCTTAGGACAAGCTTTATTTAAATTAGTAAAATCATTACACATCCTCCACTTGCCCTCATTCTTAAGGACAAGTGCTACATTACAAAGCCAACTAAGATATTGAATTTCTATAATGTAGCCTGCCTCTAAGAGGTTGTTGACCTTTTCCTCAATAATCTGGCATCTTTCAACATTGAAGGTCCTGGTCTTTTACTTGATTAGCTTGAATAAGAGGTCCACATTCAAGTGGTAGATAATGATGCTAAGGTCGCTTCCCTAGAGTTGAGTAGCTTTGTAGGCAAAAATATTAATGTTTTTCCTAATGAAATCAACCATTAAACATTCCATGCTACTCCCCGATCCTTGCTAATCTTATTGGGGTTTTTAGGCTCAAGCTCTATAGTATTGAATTCCCCAACTGGTTAACCCTAATTTCTTCTAGCTTTCTCTTCTTACTTTGCTCTCCCTCTTTGAGTTCCTAGGATGTCCTTTGAAAGTTTAAGTTTTGGTCGAGTCTTCTGCTCATTTGCTTCAACCAAAATGGTGTAACATGGCCAAGCTTTATTCATGTTACAAAGTAGCTTACTTGTCCTAGCAGCTATTAGAAACTTGACTTTTATGTAGTAGGTTGAGATAGTGGCCCTAAAGTCATTCACTGATAGTCGCCCAATTATGACGTTGTAAGCAAAAGATGCGTCAACCACTAGATATTGATCATGAGTGTTCTTTGTTTGAGCATTTCACCTAATGGGGTAGATAAGTTGATGGATTTCTCAAGGATAATTTTGGATCTCCCAAATCTATCCAGAGGAGTGTGTATTAGCTCCAACTTCAATTTTGCTAGATTCATCCTCTTCAAAGTTGATAAGAAAATTATGTTCGTAGGGCTACTATTGTTGATCAGAACTTTTCTAACCTCAAAATTAGCAATCTCAATTGATACGATGAAGGGACAATCCAACGTACTGTCAGCTTCTTGGTTCTCAATGTGTGAGAGATCAAAGTCACACAAAAAGATAAGTTCTACATTGGTGGAGAGTTGGAAAACTGTTTCAACTAAGAAAGATTTAGTTAGTTCCAACCTTGTTGAAGGGTGGCGAAAAATAAAGTAGTAGAGTAAATGTTTAAGTGATAATGTGCATACCTCGCTAAAGGGTGGCAATAGGGTATTTATAGGCTCTCTTAAGAGGTTGATATGCTATTGATGCCTCTGTATATTTTATCTGATTTTCTCATCGACAAATTTCTTCAAGTGTCCTTATTGAATAAGCCTTTTGATCTTATCGTATAGATTGAAGTAATATTTAATGTCATGCCCTTTTTGTTTGTGGAAGTGATAATATTTTTTTTGATTGTTTCATGGCCTCAGTTTTAGTCAACTTCCTAGGATTTTTGAGGAGATTATCTTGCTGGATTGCGAATAATACCTCTTATCTTCTAATATTCAGTAGGGTGTAGTTATGCAATCATTTGATAGGAGGTCGATGACCATCCTTGTGCTGTCAGTCATCTTTTTCCTTAGCTTTCTTCTTGTCATTTTTTGATTTGCCATATTTCAGTCTGTTAATGTCTTCTTGGATCATGTACCTCTCGGCAAAGTTGAGTAGCTCTTCCATTGTCCTTGGTCTTTCTCTGACCAGCATATTGGCACATTTCTTATGTCTAAGACCTAGGAATAGCACATCAATAAGAAATTCTATTAGAGGATTGTTAATCTTCAACACCTCCATGTTAAATCTAGTGAAAAAATCCTGAAGAGATTCTCATTTGTTCTATTTTATTATATGCAAATGAGTGTAAGGGAGTTTTTCTTTTCTTTTGCTGGTAAAGTGGTGAAGGAATTTGTTGTAAAGCTAGTTGTAAGATAAAATAGATGGTAGCTCCAGCTTAACAAACTAATCAAGTGCTAAACCTTAGAATGTGGGGATTAGCATTTTCATATGGAAGTACTCATTATGGTCATGGAGTTGCATTATGTGTTCAAACTAGAGCAAGTGCTTTTTTAGGTCAGTTGAGCCATTGTATTGAGATAAACTAGTTAGAACTTTGATGTCGTTAGCTATGCGCTAGCCGATTATCTTCTAGATGAATGGTGATTCTCGCTTGCGGTAGAGTTGAGGTATGCTCTCATGTTGAAGATTTTTGTTCGTGTTTCTCTTCAAAATCTCCTTGAGGTGTTTGTTCAATTGCTGCACTTAATGTGACACATCTTTCTATTTCTCTCGATTAGCTTAGGATAGATTTATGTTCGTTTGAGGTCTTTGTCACTTGACCATATCACGCTGCTAGGCTCAAATGGGTCGAGCGAGGTGATTTATGGAATTAGCAACTTCTTTTTAGGGGTTTAGTTAAGTTTCTTCCTATGGGAACCAACTTGGGCTATCCTCTCATTGAATAGGGGGACGTCTTGTATCTTGTCTACCTCTGTCCTCCCTTAGGGGCCTTTCCTCATGCTGTGAAGATTGGGGGATGACACTAGTAGTTAGCCCGAGCTAGTTGTTGTGTTTGTTGAGTGTAGTTGACAGTTGGGCTAAAATCTAAGTTGATACTTACTTGTTTATCAACTACATAAGCTGAGGCATGGTTAGAGTTATCATTTGTTTTGGCTGAGAATTGGGTCCGGCCATGTTTTACTCTTGTTAGGGTAAAAGAGAAAGGGTTAAGGATCTTCTGTTCTCCTTTTTCTTTGAAATGGCTTGCCTTGTGCTTACCATTTTTGCACTTACAAACTCTAGAACCTATAGCCGATGCTAAATGATAATGGTATGATTTGCTTAGTGGTGAATTGAGCTTTAGCCTATTATGATTGACCAGGATAGGGGTCTAAGTAGAGTGTTTAGATATAGTCGGGTCGAGTCCTACAACCAATAGTACAAGTTAAGCTAGTTGAGGTGCCCTCACTTAAGGCACTCCAAGGCACAAGTCAATATATATTCAACCAAAAAATAGAGCGGCAGAGTGAGGGATTAAGTGATAATGAGCATACCTTGTTGACGGGTGGCAATGGGGTATTTATAGGCTCTCTTGAGAGGTTAATATGTCAATGATGCCTTGCTTATACAAAGAGGCCCTTTGTCTTTAGTTGAGGACCTTTAGGTCTTCTTCCTTCTATGTACTTTTTCAAGCGGTGCCTTCTCTTACTCTTTAGGACATGGTGGTATAGTGGAGTTGCGCACTACTTTGGTTCTACAGCATGATGGTACAGGAGGTGGCATGTATCATTAATGTGGAGGTATGCCACTTGTCAGAGCGTTTAATACAGCAAAGAGGTGGTTTTGGCGCATTTAATGTGATTGTAACTGGTGGCATGGGACTGCTCTATATTGCTCTAATCGACCTCCTTGGATTAGGATGTTTCCTGGTCTGCCAGCCATCTGTGCAAACTCCAGTTGAGGTGATGGAATTCTATTGGATTCAAATGTCTCTTGGGTTGAGGGCTGAATGATTATTCTTAAACTGACCAACTACTCTGGTCAACTAGGTAGGGTGTCAATACTTGTGCTGGCGAAATGGTCTAATGAGGACTTGGGCCTAGTCGATTGTTAATGGATTGGGCCAGTTGGATTATCACATATTAACATCAATGTATACTATAAACAAAACATCAATTTCAGTTGATGTGCATTTGGCAATATCTAAAATACCTTTGTTTTTATATTTTAATTTTACAGCTAAAACATTTGCAATCTATCCATCCTACATCCTACTATTATCATTTTATCATAATTTTTACTTTATTTATACAACAATTTTAATATAAAGATAAATAAATATTGTTATTTATTTTAGATTATAAATTTTTTGAACACACATATAAAAATGCCAAAATAACTACTGTAAGTAAATGGGAGGCAGTTTTTGGTGTGTGAAGGGAATCCTAGGATCTCTTTTGATTTATTGATAAAATCTGAAAAGTTCCAACCAATTTGTCACTTTTTTTTTTTTTGCACCGAGGGAAGTCCCAACTCCGGGAATTTTATAAATTTTTTATAACTCCCTCGACGTCATAATCATATACAAGTAAGATAACCAAAACATTCTTAAAATCAAGACATTTAAATTATACGCATGAAAATTTATTAAATTGTTACTTCACACTAAAAATGAATAAGAGCATATAAAATGATTAAAAGGCCATTAAATGGTCTCACAACGTACAAAATGACAATAATGCTCCTAAAAGCTAAACAGAACAATGAAAAATTACTTAAATATTTTTGAAAAGTGAAAAAAAAAATATATTGACTTGTGAACTAACAAGAACTCTTTTAAAGGTTCGAAAAGTATGACCCGTTAAATGACTGAAATGCCTTAAGATATTAAAAACATTATTGCATAAAATGAGCAACTATGGAAACATTTCTGTATGGTAAATGAGACGTGCACATGTACAACGACTAGCATCATTACATAATTAAACTCTAACCATGAGAATGACTAAAAATCATAAGCAAGGAAAATTACCATAATAAATTGATATTTAAAATAATTAACAGTACCTTTTTTATTATTTGAAATTGAAATGCTACAATTATGTCTGTATAGTTTGTAACTCGTGTATGGTATTATTATTATTATTATTTAGTTAATTTGATTAAGCAAAATGAATTGGTTTTGGTGGCATTGAGCGGGCTGGGTCCAGCCCATTTTGGTCCATTTACTTTGGGGCATTCAAATCCAAATGTACCCATTCAATCCCCTTCACTTTGTTTGCGTTATTCCGTCAGACATCAATCCTTCTGAACAGACCCATTCATTTGCCTCACTTTGTTTGCTTCGTTGTAGTTAGCAATGCCAATTGGTCGGATTTTAATTTAAATTTAATTTAAATTCAATCTGAATATTTGAATTTTTAATTAATTAAAATATTCAATGGAATCTATCTAATTATAAATATTTATATTTGAAAATAAGTGGATCGCATAAAGAATTAAACAATTTGATTCATTAAAAATCTTAATTTGAACTTTAATAATTATTTATTAAATTAATATTCTTAATACAAATTTTAAATAAAGTCCACATATTATGTTGTCCTGATCTATATTTATGCTATTGATATTGAGTGTTAGTCCAAAAATAAGTGGGATACTAAAAATAAAAAGAAAAAAAGAATATCAAATGTAATTATATATAACTAGTATGTGCCCAGTGCGATGCACTGAAAATAATTTTAAGATTAAAATAAATTATTTTATAATAATATTTATTTTACTTTATGTAATTAAAACATGAATTGTAATTATTTTTAACATTTAACAAAAAAATTTATTACTAATAAAATAAAATAATGTGAATATTTCAATTAAAAATATCATGTTTAGAGATAATTTATACTTAAATAAGTTATACAATATCGAGAATTGCTAACTCTAAGTTACAAAAATTTATAAAATGATAAAATATAAAAAAATAAAAAAATAAATTTAGATAATAAAAATAGTGAAAATATTTTACTAACTATGCTTTTTAAATTAGATATATATTTATATAATTTATATTATAAATAAGCAAATGATTTTTTTAAACAAATAAAGCTTTTTTTTTGTATGATTTTTAAATAATTTGGAAGTTATTGTTACATTTTCATGATATTTGAGAATTTTAAATGTTAAAGTTTTTTGTTAGAGTAAATATATAGCCTCTTGTACTTTATCTATGAAAATAACTTACATTAGTTTATTAATTATTGCATAATTAATTCAATAAATAATTTGTAACATACAAGTTTTATAAGCTAAAATATCTCTTAATATTTCTTATAACTTTGATAAGTAAAACTTATTTTTTTAAATTTATATATGTAGTTATTTTATTATTTTTGAAATTTTAATTTACATATATTATGTACATGAATAAAATAATAAGCAAATTTCTAATATTCAATTCAAAATAAAATGTCATTCTCTCATAAGTTTCTTTTATAAGTATATAAAAATATATAAATAATTAAATGAATACTTATACTATTTTGATCTTGCATCATTAATCCATGTAAAAATAGTTTTATCAATTATTATAAGAAAATATTAAAATAAATGTACACTATATATTATAAAATGGTGTAATTAAATATATTAAAACATATAAAAATTGATATCATTTGCTATTTAAGTGATCATTTATCAAACTTTTAAAAATTTTCAACTATGTCAACTATATATATGGATATAAAAGAATATATTCTAAATAATTGAAAATGAGTTCTCCATTATTATATTGATAAAAAATTAAAATGATTAAATTAATAATATAAAAATAAAGTTAAGAGTTTACAGATGTTGTAGGAAGTAACTATTTATATTTGAAATAAATTTTCAGTGAAATTATTATTTTCTATATATATAGTTTTATCTAAAATTATTTTACACATCTTAAAAAATATTATTGTAAAAATAATTAAATTTTAAAGACCTTGATAAACTGAAGACTTACATATCAATTAATTTATAATTATTCATTTCTCAAACATCTAACTCTTTAATAAAGAGGTGATAATTTGATATTTTAGATAATATTTGTTTATCTCTTTCATAAGTAACAAATAAGTTGTAAAATATTTTAAATAAATTATAATTATAAGAATTATGATTGTTAAGTATTCTAATGTTACTTTGGAAGTGTAAATTACATAAAAGTTACATATACTTAAATTATAAGTTCTCTAGTAGATAATTATTTAATTAAGAAATAAAAGAATTCATTTGAACAAATGATTGAATTTTTTTTATTCGTTTAATAATTTTTTGGGTAGAAATAATTGAATATTTTATTAATTCAATTAAAAATAAAGTGATTATTGAATAAAAGAGTAGGATTGGGATCCAAAATATAAAACTAAAATTAGGCAAAATATGGCCAAACTACTCCGTCCTAGGGATCTTACTTATGCTTCAACTAAGTATTTAGTTGCAGAAAAATTACCTTTGCAGTTCGACACAAAGGAGAAGAGGAGATCACTCCAATAACACTTCAATGGAAGATCTAAATGTAGCAAAAGATGCCAATGGTTGGCCCTTCTAGAACTCCAAACATCAACAAATTTGACAGGCTACTCTAGGACAAATCTAGTAAGTTGTTGCTAAAATTTTGCTCCAATCAGAAACTCTTTGGTCCTCTAAATTTGCTCCCAAAACTAGTGCAAAAAAATGATCCACCAAGTAATTCTAAGTCCTCCAAGTGTAAGAACTCTAATGAAAAAGTCCACACGCCTCAGGTGAGCACTAGATCAACCTAACTTGTTCTAGAACAAGTGATGAAGAAGGTGATAGGAGGTGTTTTTGGAGATGAGAGGGACAGGAGAGAACTTAGTGTGAATTTTCAATACATGAATATCACATTTTTGGAGGGAAATAATGAGGGTATCAACTATCCCATAGGTGGCCGACCATGTAGCTATTTATAGAGGAGAGCAAATGCAAGTTGGTATTACACCTCCCATGCTAGTTAGCCAACTTGCCAACTTGTATGTGAACTTGAATTTTGCATGTATTTGCATTTAATTAACATTTGCATTTCATCTCATGAAATGAAATGCTAATTAGCTCTAATTCAAATTCAAATGAATTCTTTGACTTGATTTTCCTCCAAAATTTAAATTCTCATTTTAATTAAATTAACTCTTTAATTTAATTAATTTGAATTAATTTCTCAAGTCAATTAACTTTTTAAGTTAACTTGAGTAATTAATTATTACATGGCTCCAATTAAATTAACTCCTCAATTTATTTGGTCTAATTTAACTCTATAAATTATTTTGATTAATTTAACACATAAATTAATCAAGTCAAAATGACAAATTAAATTAGTCACTCGTCCCTCTTCCCTCTTTGAAAAATGCCTAGGCATGAATTTTCTAACTCCTTAGAAAATTCTCCTATCAAATAAGAGCTTCCCATAGGTTTTTATGTGTGATCCATTAGGTTCATCCATTTATTGGACATGAGTTCACAACTCATTGTGATATTTTAAATATTGAAATATTGGCATTAGTTTAAATTCATTTAAACTAATAACTCTTTCAATTAATTTCTATTAATTGAAGAGTACCAAATTCCACAGTTGATATCTAGCAACAAGTCCATGGAGCCCAACTAATTGGATGAATTAATTATATTTTGATGAACCATTCTAGCTTATGCTTACCATACAAATACAGTTCTACTATCTACTATCTCCTACAAGAGGCCTAGGGTATGATATTTGTCAGCTCTTTAATAGCCTCGATAATCTCCAATGTTTGATTTTCTGTTATGACCTCAACTTTGGAAAACTTCTTTTCTAAATTGGCATACTACCTTGTGTAAGGATTTCTTGGAATCAATCATTATAGGATATATAGGAGCTACACTCGTCCTTCACAAAGAACGAGTAGATGGATCCCATCTTAGATTTCATAAACCTCCATGCTTAAGTAGCTCATGCCCAATCTCAACCCTAGATGACCTGCTACGTGGTTAGAGAATAGTCAAAGCATGAGGACTTAAACATAAGGTTACCATAGATCCTTAGCTCCAAGACTAATTATATGCATTATTGTAAGTTGGAGAACTTGCCATTATGACTCTCTAGTAGATTCTCTAGGTGGGCCTTCAGTGAACTTGCTCTCTAACAAGAACCTACTAACATGCATCTATGTCTCACATAGATTGCTCATGAAACACAGCAATATCCAACTCCTTGAAATATGCATCGCTAGTGAAAGTCAATTTGAATCTTAGATGCCTCGTCTCCTAAGATTCTATGATTTGAAATATTTAAAATCATGACCCTAGAGACTTGTTTCATGATCACTATGTGTAACCAAGTCCTATAGTCTTGCATGATTTAGGGGTTTTAACCAAAATACAAGTGAAGTATAATAAGCATGGGATGGAGATGACCGTTTAATAAAAAATATTATTCAATCAAGATTAAATCACATGTGAAATACCATTACATGCCAATCTAATTAGCTACGGGGCACTATTTCAAGCAATATACCACTTGCCTTAAAGCCATAGTCTGAAGGCCCACCTTCTCAAGAGGCTCTTCATAGACATTTTGCGTCAGGGGTTTAGTCAGTAGATGTGTTATATTCTTTTTTGAGGCTACTCTTTCCACTCAGATGTTACCTTTATTAATGATCTCATAGATCAAATGATAATGCCTCAAAATGTGCTTGGATCATTGATGAGATATTTTCTCTTTTGTTTGCGCAATCGCTTTATTATTGTCATGGAAGACAACAATTGATTCTACAATGCTAGGCACTACATCCAACTATTGGATGAATTTTTCCATCAAAACACCTTCCTTTGTAGTTTCTGAAGGTGCGATATATTTTGCCTTAGTGGTTGAATTGACTATGTTATCTTGTTTAGAACTCTCCGCTATTGTGGAAAAATATAAATCTTGAGGTAGATTTGAGATCATCTTCATCCGATTAGAAACTAGAATCCAAAAACCCTTAAAAGTTTCAACTCTCCATTGCCTTGTACTACAAAACAATCCTTAGTTCTTCTCAAGTATTTGAGAATTTCTTTTACGACTTTCCAATGATATTCACAGTGGTCAGATTGAAAGTGATTTGTACTGTTTAGAACATGTGTTACTCCTGGCCTTGTACATTGAACGGCATACATTATGCTCTATATAGCGAACATATAAGTTATGTGAGATATCCTTACGCTCTCATCTTTATTCTTAGGGGCCATAGACTTGGAGAGATGAAGACCATGTCCCATGGGAAGGAATCCTTTTTAGATTCTTCTATACCAAACCTTTTTAGGATCTTGTCAATATATGGGGTTTAGGGATGCCCTATTATTCTCTTTGATTTATCTCTATAGATTTGTATTCTTAATAGGTAGGATGTTTTTCCCAAATTCTTCATGAAGAATTGCAAAGACAACCATACTTTAATACACTTTAACACTTCTTTCTTATTCTTAATAAGAAGAATGTCATCGACATAATATACAATAAACTGTATCAAACTCCCACTAGCCTTTTTTTGCACACAAGGTTTATACACATTTTTGACAAAGCCAAATCATTTAACTATCTTATCAAAATGTATATTCCAACTGTGGGATGTTTGTTTAAGTCCATAAATGGACCTTTGGAGTTTGTAAACCTTTTGCGTACTCAACTTGAACATAAAATCTTATGGTTGATGCGCACAGATTTCTTCTTCAATGTTTCTATTAAGGAAAGTTATTTTTACATCTATTTTTCATATCTCATAGTCCTAATATACGACTATGGTAAGCATAATCCTAATGGACTTAGGCATAGTGATCGGTGAAAAGGTTTCCTCAAAATTAATATCAGATTTTTAAGTGTAACCCTTTGCTATTAGTCTAGCCTTAAAAGTAGTAACCTCTTTATTGATTCCTAGATTTCGCTTGTAGATCCACTTGCAACCAATGGGTATTATACCTTTTAGTGGATCTACCAAAGTCTATACTTTATTGCAGTACATGGAGTCCATTTTGGATTTCATGGCCTCAAGTTAATATCTCGAATCACTATCCACTTGGCCCATTTCATGAAGGAATCCCAACCTTTCAGGTTAATTCTTGATTCAGTCTAACCTTGTTAGAGGTTATATGCTAGGCTCAGGATACTCTCTTGTTTCTACTACTTGTGGGATTATATGATCTCTTGAACTTCATCAAGTTCAATGAAAACACCATTTCTATCCAATAAAAATTCTTTTTCTAAAAAGGTAGTGTTCCTCAAAACAAACACCTTTTATTTCAAGGGATCAAATAAATAATAACCTAAAGACTCTTTTGGGTATTCCAAAAACTTGTACAAAATGGATCTTGCATTGAACTTGTCTCCCACTACTCACTTAATGTAGTGGGAGACCTCCAAACTCTTAAAAAAGAGTAAAAAAGTGCTTTATTGTACATATCTCATGTAATATCTTTGGCACCAACTTTAAGGGTACTACATTTAGTGGCATTACCACTATACAACGGATGTATCCCCAAAAGGATATAAGCACATTAATGAAGGTCATCATGGAATGTACCATATCTAACAAGGTATGGTTTCTCTCTTCAGCTATTCCATTATGTTGGGATGTATTGGGTGGAGTTCATTGTGAAATAATCCCATTCTCTTTTAGATAATCTAAGAATTTGACACTTCAGTATTCCCTCAATCCATTCAAAGAGCTTTAATACTAAGTCCTCGTTATTTTCCTACTTCATTCCTATTCTTTGTGAACTTTTGAAAAGCTTTGGACTTGTACTTCATAAGATACACATGTCTGAACTGAGTATGATCATCAGTGAAGGTAATAAAGTATGAATAGCCTCTTCTCATACTAACTCTTAGTGGTCCACAAACATCCATATAGATCAAATCCAAAGTACTTGTAGTTCGCTCTGTTTGTCCTGCAAAATGAGCTTTGGTCATTTTTTCTTTTAAACAAGATTCACAAGTAGAAAGATCCTCTATGCTATTAACATTTAGTGCTTTGAGGGCCTCTATCTTGTTTATTCTATTCTTGAAAATATGTCCAAGTCTTACATGCCACAAATGACATCTTCTTGGTTATATATTTGTTGAATGTGTATTAGTAATGGTTGAGAATCCAAAATATATAATCTACTGTTAAGTGTACTAATTGTAACTAAAGAACCATTCTTTATTGCCTTTGATTTTTCATTTGATATTGAAAATTCACATCCTTCATTATCCAAAATGAAAATTGAAATAATATTCTTAACAAAGTTCAGCACATAATAACAAGGGTCCAATACAAGTAAGTAGTTCCTTAAGTCTAACTTCATTATGCCTTTAACTTTAGTCATAACTTTTGGTCCATTACCATGGTGCAGGATCAAATCCCCATCCTATAGTCTCCTTCTTTAGTTCAGTACATAATAACAAGGATCTAACATAAGTAAGGAGTTCCCTAAGTCTAACTTCATCATGCTTTCAATTTTGGCCTCAACTTTTGGTCTATTACAAAGGTATAGGATCAAATCCCCATACTTTAGTCTCTTTCTTTTTCCTATCCCTTATAACGAATTACAAAGGTGAGAACGACATATAGTATCAAATACCAATGAGGAAATTTTTTTTATTAAGTGCACTTCAATAATGTACATACCTTTCATAAGGGTTGCATGGTATTTTTTGCAATTCTGTTTCCAATGGCCTTTCTCACTATAATAGAAGTAAGTAGCAATGAATTTGTCCTTTTTATTTTTTTTTAACTCTTTTAGAGGGTTTTAATGGTTGCTTTCTTTCTAAGTAGGAACTCTTCTTCCTCTTATCTCCTTTCTTAGTTTCCCTATGGCCTTTAGACTTAGAGAAGGATGCAAGCAGTAATAGTTTGTCTTTCTTTAATCATTACCAATATATTGACCAATTCATTAATCATTACCTCTTGCTTTGTATGTTCAAGTTCATAACAAAATGGTCATATGACTTAGCAATGAGTGGAAGATCAAATCTATATAAAGGTCATTGTCCATGACTATGTCTAATTGAGCAAACTTCTTAATGAGATCGATCATCTTAAGGCCAAAGTCATGGAAACTTGCATAGTCCTAAAGAGCTCCTTAGACAACAAATAGAGTTCATGTCTAGTTTGCACGCCATACAACTCTTGTAGGTGCAAATGAATATGAGAAATAGTTTTCATGTTTTGATGAGATTTTTGGAGCTTGTTGAACATAGAAACCATCATGAGGCAATGGGTTAGAAGATCATCTTTTATCTATTTAATGAACATTTTGTGTGCCTTATCATTAGCATCATCACCAATGGTGTCCGATGGACTTTAAGTAAAAACATATGTTCTTTTTCGAAGTCAAGAATTATCTTGAGATTTTTAAACTAATTGTGGAAGTTAGTCTCGGTGAATTTCTTGGTTTCCAAAATCAAATTTAGTGGATTCTTAGCCATTTGATTGAGATTTCACAAATCTACAAAAGCAAAAAAGAAAATATGAACATTTGATCAAATTTTCATATTCAAAAATATGTTTATGGACTTTCAAGCATGTTTTTCTTTAACTATTTTATCAAATTCCTCACCCCTTAATGGAATTTGAGAAATCTCATTTTCTATTGAGAATCAAGGTCCAAAGGCATTATCATGGACCCATGACCCGTGAGACATCTACAAATAATTGTAAGGTAAGCAACTTTTGCTAATTGCTTCTCTATGCAACCCTTGATATGTTTTGCCTCACTTTTCATATAGACCCACAACTCATGAAACATCTACACTACTTCATGTTAAGTCATACCTATCAATTAGTTTTTAATTATAAACTCTACTATGTCATTTCACGACTCGTGACACAATGCCATAGTGAGTTTTAAATTAAAGTGCATCATATTCTAAATAAATGAGCACAACTTTACTCCATAAATGCCTCCATAAATATGACTCATGATCCAACACATAAATATGGTAGCATCTTATGTCACAAACTATTGGTAGAAGACTTGGATTAATCAACACTCCTTTTAATTTGTATCCAAACTAACTTAATATTTTGAAAAACTTAGACTTCTCTAAGTTGAGGGATTTTGTTACTTTGAAAGATTTCATCAATTTTATTTACACTTATTTAGATTTTCTGTATCATAATCCTCAATCTCATACATCTATAGGATAAATAATGAACAAATAAGTAAATGTGCCTAGCATGCTCCTAGGGTGGGATGACTATGAGTCTTAACCAAGTACTGCACTTAGATCCATAGGTGCACTAGTTAATTGAATTTAAGTAGGTTGATTAAATCCTATCAATTACATAAATGCATCTTATGCATTCATAGGTCTTCAAGCCTCGTTGATCCTCCTAGCCTTCTTTGTCTCCTTGCAATATTTAGAGAAAATAAATTCTTACTCCTAGAGTTCTACTCTTATAGCATTTACAAGGTAGGAAATCAATAGGCGTACAAGCCCCAATTTAGTACAACCCTTTTCAATAGCTTGAAAAAAATAAAACTAATTTAAAGGCTCATATTCATCCCATTTCATTCATCATCCATTCAAGAATTGAGTGAACAATAAATAAGATTGACATTCAATCCATCAAATTAAATGCTTATCTCATAAACAATTAATTAATTGGCAAAAATGAGCAAAACTCTTTATGCATCGTTTTTGCACCTAATTGAAGATTAACTTGAACTTAACTTTAAAAGCAATAAAAATGTACAACATTACTTTTGAAATGATTACACAACTTTTGTGCATCCAAATATGTGTGGAAAATTAATTAGAGACACAAAATAACACAAAATGGTCCAAAAATGACCATAAAGCAACCTTGGCAAGGTTGTTGCCCATAGCTGCCCAACTTGGTGTGTGGCAAGCCAAGATGAAAATTAACTTCTTTAATTATTTTGATTAATTTAATACTTAAATTAATCAAGTCAAGATAACAAATTAAATTAGTCACATTTTCCCTCTTAAAAACGCCTAGGCATGAATTTTCTAACTCCTTAGAAAATTCCTCCTATCAAATAAGAGCTTCCTATGGGCTGTTGTGTGTGACCTATTAGGTTCATCTATTTATTAGACAAGGGCTCACAAGTTATCGTGATATTTTGAATATTGAAATGTTCACATTAGTTAAACTCCTTTAAACTAATAACCCTTTCAATTAATCTCTATTAATCAAATAGTACCCAATCTCCATGGTTGATATCTAGCAACAAGACCATGGATCCCAATTAATTGGATGATTGGATGAATAAATTATGTCTTGATAAACCATTCTAGCTTACACTTACCGTACAAATATGGTCTTGCCACTTCCTATCTCCCAAAAGAGGTCTAGAGCATGATATTTATCAACTTCCTAATAGCCTTGATAACTGTATCTCTACATCCAATATTTGATTCCCCTTTATAACCTTAACTTTGGAAAACTCTTTTTAGAAATTGTCATACTACCTTACGCAAGAATTTCTTAAAACCGATCATATAGAGTAAATAAGAGATGCACTCATCCCTCACAAGAATGAGGAGATGGATCCTATCTTGGATCTCACAAACCTCCATACTTAAGTGGCTCATGCCCAATCGCAACCCCAAATGATCCACTATGTGGTCGGAGAAGAGTCAAAGCATGAGGACCTAACACAAGGTTACTATAGATCCTTAGGTCCAAGGACTAATTATATGCATTATCATAAACTGAAGAACTTGCCATTCAGCCATCTAGTGGATTCTTTGGGTAGGTCGTTAGTGAACTTATTCACTAACAAGCACCTACTGGCATGCATCCATGTCTTGCATAGATTACTCATTAAACGGAGCAATATTCAACTCCTTAAAATATGCATCATTAGTGCAAGTCAATCAAAATCTTAGATGTCCTATCTTATAAGATTTTATGACTTGAAATATTTAAAATCATGACCGTGGAGACTTATTTCATGATCACTATGTGTGACCAAGTCTCATAGTCTTATATGATTTAAGAGCTTCAATCAAATGCAAACGAAGTACAATAAGCATAAGATGAAGGTGTCCATTTAATAAAAATATAATTCAATTAAGACTATATCACAAGTGAAATAGCATTACACGCCAATCTAATTGGCTGCAGGGCACTATTCCAATAATTATATTTGTATAAATGCAAAATAATTTATTAAGTATGAAAAATTGATTGTTGTTTTGAAATAACTTAGTTACCAACTACTTTTTTTAGATAATTTTTAATTTGTTTTAATAAAAATGTGTAATTAAATAAACAAAATCTAACTCTTTAAATGAAAAAATAAGTTAATATTTATTATAGCTCATATTTATTAGATAACTACATTACTTCATATGTCCATTTAATTTTTGATAGTTAATATTATCAAAATAAATATAAATTTTAAATATGAAGTATATCAATTGTGAAAAAGTATTTACTTAGTAATAAAATTTTGATTTTTAATTGCATATACATATGAAAAGAAATAAAATGGTTTTCTTATAAAAATATAAGATCAATTACATCCACCTCCCCCGGGCTTTGGTGTAATTACCAAAAAATCCCCTTTGTTCTGAAAATTACACTTAACACCCTGAACTTTCAAACTAAAATGTAATGTTGACGAAATTTGCAAAATGACCAAAATGCCTAGATGTCAGAAATTAAAAAAATACAAAATAATGAAAAATAAGCAAAATCTATGAGGATAAATTTGCCTTCATGTCTGGCGAGTGAATGAAAAAAGAAAAAGAAGAAGAAAAGTTTCACTTCAATTTTCACACCCACATTCTCCTCTTTCAGAAGTTGAAAAGAAAACCCGGGACCATGAAGCAAACTACTCTTCTCCTTTGCAAAATCTAATCATTTGCATATATACAAGTGGTGATTGTGGTGTTTTCATGTCCTAAGGCAATTGTTGGTCATGCAGATTTAAAATTATGGTGTGATTTGGTTCATAAAAGGTAAGAAACCAAAACGCTTTGTAGTGGGTTGTGTGAAAAATAGAAAAAATGTTCTATTCTTTCAATTTTCTTAGTACATTTCATCAGATATAGTGTAAAATAAAACTTTTTGTGTTGCTAGTGTGTGGAATGGGTTGTATGTGATTAGGTTTTGTGATTATATTCTCTTTAGTGCATGATCGTAGTTTATATACATGTTTTAGGTGTTAATATCATTGATTTATGCATTTTTTTAAGGAATACTTACAGTTTGGTTAAAAACCCTAACTTTTAGTTTTTATAGTTATGCTATGTTTGATGTTTTTGTGATGATGTATTGTAAAAATATGAAATTTATGTGAGAAAAAACCCTCCAACAACTTACAATTTACTCGACAATTTTTTTTTTAAATTCAAAATTGTTAGTTTGTTAAATGCCTCATGGAGTTAGTAATAGATTTAGCCTCATTCTATAACCATATAGGAAACTTTCTTGTGCAATCAGAAAAGGTTTTGGCTCAGGTAAATTCAATGTTATATTTGTATTATTAAATGCCTTTGCTTGTTTTATGTAGTTTATGTTGAAATAGGTATGGCTGAGCAAGTGTATATACTTGTTATACAATACATAGGCAAAAAAAAAGGCATTAAGGATGTTGATCCTGATAGATACAACTTCTTTGATCTCATAGATGATATAAAGGGGCACATCAAATTGGTAAGGTCCTTTTAACAATTAGTTGTAGTGTAAGTGGCAGTGGTGATGTTATATAAGTTTTAGATGATCAAGATGTTATAAATATGTTTTCTAGGAATATGAATTCAAATAAAATGGATGTTTATGTTGATTATGTTGATTATGGTCTTGGAAAGGCTGAGGGAAATTGTGATAGTGAAGAGGGAAAGGGGGATTAGGGTGAGGGTGAAAAGAGCGAAGGGAGGTTAGAGTGAGGGTGAAAAGGGTGAGGAGTGTGAGAGGGGGTTAGAAAGGTAAGGAATGTGAGGAAAGTGATAGTAAGATTGAGGGTGAGGAGGGTGAGGGCATAGAAAAAGGTAGGCATGGGACTGAGATTGAAACTATGGGAGAAAAGGCTGCAGATGGGAATAAAAGTTTCTTAGAGTCATTCTATACACGTAATGGTGAGGAAAGAGATAAGGATAGCATAAGATTTGCATAAGAAGGTGGTGATAGTGATGAGTTTCTAGATATAGCTTAGATGACCATTGTGAAACTCATTATTCAAGTGATGCAATATTTGTTGATGATCCAATGAAAGGGTGTTTGACTAGAGATGCTATACAATTTCCTAAAGATTGTGGTCAAAAAATTGTTTTAGGAAAAGGAATAGTATCTACTGATGTGCATGCTTTTAGGGATATTTTAAGAGATTTTGTAATTCAAGAAGAGTTTAAGATAGTGAAAGTGAAAAATGAAACCTCTAGGGTTACTTGTCATTATGCTAAAGAAAATTGCCCTTAGAGAATACATGCGTCTTTGTTGGGTGAAAGAGTGATTTTTCAAATGAAAACATACAATAGCACACACATATGTATAAAGATTGATTGTACTAAGAAGGCTTCTACTAAGTGGATAGCTGCAAAACTAGTTTAAATTTTGAGAGAGGACCTTTGTATCAAGACTAGGGAAATTAAGAGTGAGAAGCAAAAAGTATGGAGTGAATCCTCCATACATGTTAATTTATAGGGCAAAGAAGAAAGCTCTTAAGGAGATAGTGGGTAGGCATTTTGAGTCATATGCCTTTTTACCATCATACTATAAGATGTCGTGTTTAGAAAATGTGGAAAATGCAGTTAGGTTGCAATGTGATCTTCATGAAGATGGAGATGGAGGCTCCTCTAGTATACTAGCTTCACCTTTATTCAAAATATTCTTCATTGGCTTAGTTGCTTGAAGAAATGGCTTCATGAAAGGCTGTAACCCATTTTTAGGCTTTTATGGATACTACCTAAAAGGTCCATTTAGTATTGTCTTATTGGCTACCATTGGTTTGGATGGTAACAATAGATTATTCCTCGCAGCATTTGTTGTGGTTGAGACAAAATGTAAGGAAAGCTAGATGTTTTTCTTTGAACACCTATGAGTTATGCTTGGAGGATTCTCATATGATTTGCCATGGACATTCACGAGTGATAAGCAAAAGGTATGAAATTTAGTACTTTATTTTTTATATACTTAATTTCATTGTTTCATGTACTTATTTGAAGTCATTTTCCTTATGAAGTAGTCATTGTAGGGTGCACTATAGGTTAGGAAAGGCTTTGTATTTTGAAAAACTGTTGGGTGCTTTATACATGCAAATTGTGCTTATTGTATGCATTTGAAAGGATATATTTGGTATGTTAATAATATATTAGGGGGTAAAATGTAATGCATGGTATGTTAAAGGCTATAAAAGTAAACCTTATGCACTATATTTTGTACATTGTATGTTACGGTTTGAAGAATAATATATAGAAGTTTTAACTAATATTATAAGCTCCTCTTTTGTGGGGACTGGTTGAGATATTAGATGAGCTTGTTGCTCATGCCACCAACAAAAGTTGTGCAAGGCTTATATATGCTAATTTTAGAAGCCAATTTGTAGATGCTGCTTTAAAAAGGTACTTTTGGCAAGCTGCTAGATCATATAATTCAGCAAGATTCAACTTTGCAATGTACAAGTTGAAATAATTAGAATTTGCTGCATATGTTTGGCTCTCAAAAATTCCCTTTGCGTAGCAGTCTAGATTTGCCTTTGATACTAGAATTAAGAATAATCATGTGACCAATAACATTTTAGAATCTTTTAATCATTGGGTTAGTGATCTTAGGGGGAAACCTATTCTTACTTTGTTGGATGGGTGAAGGGCAAAACTTATGAATAGACTACATAAGAGGTATGAGAAGGGATTAAGCTAGAGGGGTGATATAGTTCCTAATGTTGTTAAAATACTAAATAAGGTGAGGGATAAGTCCAAAAGATGTACTTTGATTCTGGTTAAGCAATGGGAGTGTGAAGTGCAGGATGAAAACATACACCATATAATTAATTTGCAAAATAGGACTAATGATTGTAAAAGGTGAGAGATTAGTGGCATACCTTGCAGCATGGTGCACTTGCCATAGCTTCTAGGAGAGAAAGGATGGAGAATTATGTTGACATTAGGTTTTCAAAGGCAAAATACATGAAAGCCTATAGAGATATGATTCATCCCATCACTGACCTGAGCTTTTGGCCTAAAGATATGGATGTCACCTTTAAAGACCTATAACGTCATTCGTAAAAAAGATTGCTAAGAAGACCAAAGAAAATAGTAGGAACAAGCTAGATGAACTAGCTATTGTGAAAAGGTCAAGCATTTTGAGATGCAAGAAGTGCAATGGACAAGGTCATAATAATAGGATTTGTAAAATGCAACCACAGAATGTCTCTCAAAGTTTGAGCAAGAATAAGGTGAGTTGATTTATATATTTAATTTCTATTAGTAACGTGTTTAGCTATCTATAATTATTTGACTTATTGTTGCTCTATTTGATGTTTTAGGTTAGTGAAAGACTGAAGAAGGGAACTAACCGAAGTAAAAGAGGGAAGGGGAAATAAAAGCCATAGCATAAGTGAGGTAACAAACTTCAATTTTATTAAAGTTAAATTTTACATAATGCATCCAATTGAAATTTTCATAGGTCAATCAACCTAGTGAACTTGAGCCAATTTTAGATGCTTTTCAAAGGGATAAAGGAAAAGGAAAGAGGTGAAGAGGTAGGAGCCATAGCCAAAATACTATTGCAAGTAGTTTAGAAAGGGAAATGAGGAGTAAGAGAAGAAATGAGGGTTGGCAAAACATTTTATTGGTTTCAAACATATTTGCATTGCTCTCATTATACATTTCTTTACTTGCTTTCACTTTATTTTTTTTCAGCAAATTAACAAGACTATAGCTAAACCTACTGAAATTGAAACTAAAGTTGAGGCTCAAAAAGGTGTTGAATTTGCTAACTATGTTCTCAAACCTAGTAACCATTTTCTTGAACCTGTTGACTATGTTCTTGAATCTGTTGCTATATCAGAAGTTGGTGAAGAAGTTGTGGCTCTATTTTTGAAGTTGTTGAACCTATTGAAGGTGCTACATCACAAGCACAATAGCTTGTGGCTGACTTGGTGCCTGAAATAGTATTTCAAACTCCTGTGTCAGTTAAGAAAATAGGAAGACCAAAAAAGGATGCTTTTGTGTCACCCCCTCCATTATAGAAACAAAGAAAACAAATGAGGGAACTAGGAAGAGCAACAATATCAAGGAGGCAACACCTGCTCAAAGAAAACATGTGGAAGTTGCACCTATTCAAACAGAATGTATGGAAGCTCCATCTACTAAAACAAAAGATGTAGAAGCTACACTTGGTGCACTTACTGCATCTTCCAAGATTTCTCCAACTGAAGCTACTTGCACAATCAAGCATACCTACAAATGAAGATGTGGAGTAGGAGTATCAACGCCCTCAAAAGTGATGTTGCTTATTTCTGACCAGAACAGATACAATTGCATTGACTTTTTGTTTTCTAGTTAATGTATTTTGATGAATGGATAGATTTTGGAAGGTTGTTGGCTTATTTTTTGGCTCATCTTTTGATGATTGGAAGCATCATGCTTGAATAGATATTGGTTGAATGGATATTAGGTGTATTTTTGTTGGATGGACAATAGTTGGCCTGAATGGATTATTTTTAATTGTTTGGTGAAAAAATTATGTAAGTTGATGTTGTTGTTTTTTGTGTTTAATGGAAGCATGATTCATTATTTGGATAATTTACATTTATATATTAGTTCAACTTGTTGGCTTATTTTTTAGAATAGTTGGTTTTACTTGATGCAAATGGAGCAAAACATGACATTGCAATTGAAATGAAATGCATATCCTATCCAATAATGTTTTGAAAGAAAATTGACATTACATTTGATACCTAATTCATTAACATTTTGATAATTTGGCCTACCAAGAACAAGCTAAAAAGTAGCACATTTACTACAAGAAGCTTCTACAATAGATTTTCATTCTTCAAACCTAAATGATTAGTAGATTGCCTTTGCAATGAACTAGTGACATCAAAATTTTCATGAACTCCTCCTATCTTTTTCAATAAGTAGACACCAATGTGAGAAACCATGCTCCATACAACAATAAAAAAGCCTTCCCGGATTATTGCTAGTCTCGGACACCATAAGATGTCCCCTTCCCACAATTTTGCTTTCTGCATCTATCTTTTTTGTGTATTAATTCCCCTAATTTACTGGATGATGTGCTCCATGATGAAGCCATATTATTTGGGCAAGGAAATCAAAGAAAAATGAGTGTGTATATATTAGTAACATAAGCAATAGATATAAATGGCTAGGTTTTTCTTTTCTCTATTTTATTACAATGAAATACTCAAACAAAACAATAATAACAAATAAACCCTATCAAATTAAAAAATATTACAATACCCTTGAGGGTGTTTTTGTCCACTAGAAAAAAAGTCAAAATAGGTAAAAAATGGAGTCAGTTGCCCTAGGGGATTTTTTGAAATTTCACTCAAATGTTTTAACAATCATTTAGCAAAACCCCAATAGCGACTAATGGCTAAGGTGAATTGTTGGACGACGACAAAGTTTAGCAAGATAAAATTAATTTTCAAAACACTAGGGCTTTTTTGGTAATTACACCAAACTTCAAGAGAGGTAAATTTAATTGATCCAAAAAAATATTATAATAAGGAAAGATTCAACCAATCGAAATAAGCTTATCAAAGCACATGATATTAAATATAAAAAAATGAAAAAAAAATTCTTTCTTATATGCACACAATTAGAAATGGGTAAATCAAATGCTAATAAATTTAATGAATATTTTATAGAAAAATTAATATAGTATTTTTTAATTTTTAATAAAAAATTGAAATAAATTCAACAACTTAATGAAATTATAATATTTTTAAATATTTCATAATATCATATTATTTGAGATACGTTACTCAAATAAGAATGATATATAATTTTTTTTTTATCTAAATAAATCAAGAGAGTTGCAATTAAAAGAATAGTAAAATAAAAATTCAATATCAAAAATAAATTCTTGTTTGAACATATAGAAATATTTAAAAATAGTATTAAAAATAAATACATAAAATATAATTAATTGAAATGAAAAAGTACACGTGTTGATATTTTTAAGTAATATAAAAACTACAATCCTAAGTTGGCCATAAGAACTTTAAGTTTAAACAAATATTGAGGAAATAATAAAGTAATAACATTAATAAAATATTTACATATATTAAAAAGTATCTATTTAATTTAAAAAACAAACAAAATAAAAATAATATGAAAAGGTGTTATAAAAAAGTTAAAAATTTTCTATGAAATGAACTATACATTAATTAAAAAGAAAAAAATGTTATTATATTATTCTAATTGGGGAAAGAGGTCCTACAACTAAAAATATGTAGTTGTATTATGAATAGTGTGGAAACAAAATGTAAAAACAATAATTATGAAATTACAAAATTTACATATAAAACAAATAAAAAATTATCTAATAATGTTGTGATAAATTAAATTTGTAAGATAGAATTTTTTGATAAGAATACTTAATATGGTGCTTATGAAATAGTTTTTAAATTATACGCTTATTTAGTGATATAAAAATATGATTATAAATATTTTTTGAATTACCTTATAATATAGAATTTTATATTGCAATTTTGAATAAATACAACATGATATTTTAGTTGTAATAGTTATTTTGGATAAATACAACGTGATATCAAATTATTACTTCTTTACTAAAAAGTTAGGCGTTTGAGAAATGAATAATTACAAATTAATTTATGTATAAGTCCTCAATTTATTTTTATATTATTAACTTAATCATTTTATCTTTTTAGCAATATAATAATGGAGTACTCATTTTCAATTATTTGAAATAAATTCTTTTATATGGGACATATATATAGTTGACATAGTTGAAAATTTTCAAAAGGTTGACAAATGACCACTCAAATAGCATATGATATTAATTTTATATTTTTAATATATTTAAGTACTCTAGTTTATAATTATATAGCATGCATTTATTTTAATATTTTTTCTTGTAATAATTCATAAAATTATTTTTACATGGATTAATGTTGTGAGATCAAAAACGTTTGACTGAAAGTAGGTAGCCACTTAATTATTCCTACATTTTATGTACTTATAAAAGATAATTATGAGAAATTGATATTTTATTTTGAATTGAATATTTGAAATTTACATATTATATTATCCATGTACATAATTTATGGTAATTTGGTAATTTCAAAAATAATAAATTAATTGCATATATAAATAAAAATAAATAAATTTTACTTATTAGAGTTATATGGAATATTAAGAGATATTTTAGCTTATAAAATCGTATGTTACAAAATACTTATTGAATTAGTTACAAATAATTAATAATCTAATGCAAGTTATTTTCATAGATAAAGTACAAATAGGTTATATATTTACTCTAACAATAAATATTTAACATTTAAAATTCTAAAATGTCATGAAAATGTGATGGTAACTTCAAAACTATTAAGAAATTATACAAAAAAGCTTTATATTTAAAAAAAAAATATTTTCTTATTTACCATATCAAAATATATGAGTGATATAGATAATTTCAAATGTGCATTTAGTAACATATTTTAATCTTTTTTATATTTTTTAATTTTTTAATTTATTTATTTTTTTAAATTTTATCATTTTATAAATTTCTACATAATTTATAAACTTAGACTTAGCAATTCTTAATACTCTCTAACTTATTTAAGTATACATTATCTTCGAACAAAATATTTTTCATGAAAATAGTTATATTATTTTATTTAGTTAGTAATAGATTTTCTCTTGCTAAATGCTAAAAGTAATTACAATTCATATTTTAATCACATGAAGTAAAATAAATATTATTATAAAATAAATTATGTCAATCTTAAAATTATTTTTGGTGCATTGCAATGGGATCATGACAATTAAAATAAAATGTAAAAGTAAATAAACAACCAATGAAATTTTTTCAATTGAATTAAAAAACTTAAATTTCTAAAAATTTGACATTTGGCTGCATAATTAGATTAAAATTGCACAATTATTTAAGCATAAAATTGTGCTATGTATATTAATACTAGCATGTGCCTACTGTGATGGACTAAAAATAATTTTAATACTAAAATAATTAATTTTATAATAATATTTATTTTATTTTATGTGATTAAAGAATAAATTTTGATTTTTTGAATATTTAAAAAAATATTACTAATTAAATAAAACAATGATAATTAATTTTTTATATTTAAAGAAAAAAAATTCTATTGCTAACATAAATTTAAAAATTATACATAAATTTTTGAAATGATAAAATGTTAGAAACAAATGAAAGGACTAAGAAAACAAAAATACAGCATAACATTTACTCAATACACCCTTTAAATTAGGTATATATTTATATATAAATATGTTGTACTATCCATTAAATTAACTTTTACAAGAAATTGAAATAATATAAATATATATTTTTAATTTATAATTAGTTTAATTTGTAATTGAATAAGCTGTCTATTCTAGAAAGCTCATAAATTAAATATATCAAAAGATAATATTTTTAAGTAAAACAATAAAGAACAAACTTTGTGATCCAATACAAACCAATCGCAAATATTTAGTATTTTTGTTTTAACTCTATTACCTTCTCCATATTCATCTATTTTGTACTGAATTGCATCAATTCCGAAAGTCAATTAATTTCATATGATGAACAAAATATAAAATTATACAATTAAAATTTCAACAACAAAATTAATATAAGAATGCAATTAAATGACAATATCTTTTTCTTTACTTGTATGAAAAATTTTTATCGAGATATTTGGTGTTAGCCCAGGCCAGGTCAATAGAACATCTAAATTCAACCTCGATGCTGCCACTGATTTGGTTGAAAAAGAAAAATATTATTTGTTTAATCTTTAAATTGTGTTTAGGTATATAAATTAGAAGAGTTGCAATAAACCTAAACATCTTTAATATTATCTTGTCAATATAAATAATAACAAATAGATAATATCAAATCTTTTAGTTAATTTATTGATAAATATTATAATATCAATTGAAGAAATTAGTTATATTTAAAATTAAATTTTCTATGTTTAAAAAATTTAATATCGATACCTTTTAAATAGATTAATAATGAGGTAGGCCTAAAATTATTTATAAGGATAGATAAGCGGTAAGAATTTAAGGCATATCTTGATTTTACTAAAAATGGTATTTCAAATGCTTTGATCAATTCTTATAAGCTGTTTGATGGGTTTAGCAAAGTTTAACAATTTAGAACTTTTAATTGAAAATTTTCCCAATGGTATACGGTCGATCCATTCTACTCGCGTACGTGTTTTGATAATACATGATGAAGCAACTTTGAACTCATTAATTCGTATCAACAGCCTAGACGAGAACCAAATATACAGTTGAGAAACTGCAAGTGCTATCTACAATTAAGCGTTGACATCAATGATTTCGCATATCAGACATTTAAACATAGCGATCCTATTTCAAGTGCTATTATCATATTGAGAAAAGCTTTCCGTGGCATTTTATGCTAAACAAATCTATTCAGAAGTGTATTACTATTTTTTCAAGATTCTTATGTGCGACGACAAACACACACATGCCACATTTTATAAATCTCATAAATTAAATATGTCAAAAATTAATATCTATACATGATAAAGAAACAAGAACAAACCTTGGGATTTCGATGTAAATCAATAGCAGATTTTCAATGTTATTTTTATTCTATTACCTTCGCAGTATTCCCTCTATTTTGCACATTAAATACATCAATACCCAAAGTCAGCCAATTTTATGTAATGGGCAAAACATATATAAACTATACAATTAAAACTACAATAATCAAATCAATGAAGGAATGCATAACACCCCAAAATTTTATGATTTATACAATTTAAATTTTATTATTTTCAATTTTGTGAGATTTAATTATTCCTTATATCATTATTATTTTATTTAAATTTCTGAGGCTGATATGTAATTTTTAAAAATTTAATTGAACAAAAGTTTAAAACTTAAGGGCTTGCATGAAACCCCTCTAGTCAACTAGGGTCAAGATGCTATTTTAATTAACTAAAAGACTCAATTGAACAGTTTACTAAATTAAGGACTAAATGTTAATTCCTAAAAATTGAATTAAAAAAAATAAAAAATAAAAAAAGTTGAGTTTTATAAAACACAACATGTCTTCCTTCCTCACCATTTCCTTCTCTATTTCTCTTCACCATCACCGTACTATTTCCTCTCTTGCTCTTCACTCACCAACACCGGCAATCACTTTCGGCGAGCTTTTCCACCACCCAACCCCACCAACCATCTTTCCCTACCCACCCCCAGCAACACCATTACCACATGCACACAAACCTAGCTGGCAAAATTTCACAGTTTGAAGACCCAAGAAACTGATCTCATGATTAGTGGTTGGCCAACGTCAGATGGGTGATTGGGGTGGTGGTTTTGAAAGCCCTTGGTGTAGAGAATAAGCTGGTGGCCTTGCACGGAGAAGTAGAGTGGCGGTGGTGGCAAAAATAGAGCATTCATGCATAGTGGTGAGAAGGTGGTCTTAGGATTGTGATTGGTGGCTAAAGGTCATCTAGGCCTCGAAACTGAAAACTAAAAGCACTATTAGACTTAAGAGAAAGAAAGGAAGCAAACGGTAGTGATCTTGACATTTATCAATGATGGTGGTGCGGCAGTGACTCTCAGATAGATTTTTCTCCTTGTCACGGTGGTCGTAGTGGTGTAATCGATTGGTGATTTTGAGGTCTTGATTGTATATTTCTAGGTAAAAGATCAATTTTGATATTAAGGTTTTTTATACATTTTCTTGCATTTGTAACTCTTGTATCTTTGAATAATCGATTCCGAATTTTATTAGGCAGTACAAGTGTTTCATGCATGGTCGATGTTAGATTTTTTGACCTTAAAATTGTATCAAATGTGATAATTGGGGAATTATTGAGTTCGAAAAACCTTAAATTTAGAAAATTGAACCTTAATGATAATAAATAGGTTATTGAGTTAATCGACTTAGTATTACTGCTTAGAATACTGATATGGAATTAATTTGATTATATTTATAGCTCGTATCATTAAGAACCCTATAATTTATATTAAGTTGGTAGCACTATTTGTGTATTTCCTAGATGATAATTTTAGGCAAGTTCTAATACTAAATTGATTGGGTAGTTATTAATCTTATACAGATAGTATGTAGTGAATTATGATTATTGAAGGGTATTCTAGTTGAGTATGGATTTTAATAAGTAAATCACTCTCTTGGTTAGGTGACAAGGAGTAGAAAACTACGGATCAATAGGCTATTGATTGTAGCTACCTTTTAAGGTTTTTGGAGGTAAGGATATGCCAATCAGACACTTTTTCTATTGATCTGTAATTGTGATATGCCCTTGTGTGGGATTTCTATTTTTGTACCATACTCTATTTGTCTGAAATTTGCAATGTGTTTGAAAATTCAAAATGTTATTTTTTATCTGAGTTGAGCACCACTGTGAGGGTTATTGTTTGATATCAATTTTATTTTATTATTTGATATATGATTTTAACAACCCTGTGAAGGTTATTCTTTGACATTAAATATGTTTTGTTTGTTTAGAAACTCTCTTCATGTTGTCAGATTCTATCTCTTATATCCCAACCTTGTTGGCTCACCCCCTTGATCTTAATTATTGTAAAAGTGATATTGAAATGGTTTGGTAGACCTAATTGTGTAAATAGTTTTCCTAATCATTCATGTATCATGTCATTAGAATAGGCTTTGCCGGCCATTATTAAATATCGTTCTTATTGCTTGAAAGTGAATAGTCATCCATTAGCATTGTATCGTGCCACCTATGGGGACATCTTTGGGAAGTTTTCACTTGGAGGGACACCATGGAAAGTTAAGCCCAAGCCTAGGTTCGAAAAGACGGTCGAGTGGAACGGATCGATGGTGAAAAATCTTCTGGCTAGTACCTATCTAAGAACCTAATTTACAGATAGCTGGAGGTAGCAGACTATGAGTGGCGGGATTTGGCATGCGTTCAACTATGCCATATAAGTGAATTAGTACACGCTAAGCTGTGTGCTCGAGCAAATAAAGAGATAAGGGAATGTTCTTGTATTCAAATTAAATGTTGTTGATTGTTATCTTAAATTTATTGAGGAGCAATATGGAAGGATACCTATAGGTCTACTTAATGTTTATATGTTTCTTATTCTTTCGAGTTTAAAGACTGATTCTTGTTAGTCATGATTTGATCATCTAAATTGTTATCAAAAGGCCCTGCTATTTGTTATTGCAGTTTATTATTCTCTCTAGCTTCTACTATGTATTTCCCTTATTGAGTCCTTAAGACTTGCCTTCATCATTATCTTTATATTTCCAGACAGGTCAAAGTGAAGAGGGAAAGGATTATGTTTTGGGTTGAAGTTATTTTTTAATAGAGTATGTGTATGGTTGTACATATGGTTTCCACCTAATCGAGACTATTATGAAGAGATATTATGGGAATGTTGTATGATCCTAAGATATTAGAGTTGTATATGTTATGCTTTTAGGTAACTTGTTTTACTTTGAGATGATTAATATAAACTTCACATTTTCTAGCTATTATTTGAATAGATTTCAAGCTTGAATTGGTGGTTCCTCTGGTTAGGATAATACCCTAGGTAGGGTGCCACAAAAGTGGTATCAGAGCCTAGGTTTTTCGATGACCTAAGCAAATGGGTATTAGTAGGATACATGATGAATCTATTCGAAATAGAGGCCTATAGCTAAGAAAACTAACTACTTGTAGACTTCACTTTTGTAAATGAGCCCTGAACTTATTTTGGGAAGAAACCTTGGTTGTTTGTATGAGATGAGTTAGGCAAGAGTGGTGAATAAGGTTAGGGTGATGATAGAAGTTGTTGGTTAGCCTTTAATGATTTGATCGCTGCTGTTTGAACTTGATTTGATTTGTCAATTACTTTATAGCTTTGTCTTTAAAGTTTAAATATTTACACTAACTTTAGATGTCATTGTGTGACCTTTGGTGCAGTAATTGAGAAGGAGTTAAGGACGGTTTAAGGAAAATAATGGCATCCCCTAAAGGTTCTTATGCACCTAAATCACCTTGAGCAACTCATTGGGGAAAAAAGAGGTTACTCGATCCACGGGTAACCACATTGCATCTCCTTTGGCAAAGATCACCAGTTGAGCAGCTTACTGTACTAGAGGAAGGCGTTTCCCAGACCCTTTAGGTCAATCAACTAGGTGTGGGCTTGCCAATTGAGCCCATGTTCCAGATGTGGCAATAATTTGTGTAATTTTGTTAGTAGTAGGGATAGGGTAATCGAGTAGGGAATGCTAAAGCGCATGTAGAGGATCGAGCTTTAGATTAGTTCCTTCGGTTGTAATCCCCAAAATTCCTAGGAGAACTTATTGAAAAAAAGGTTGAGATGTGTGTTAAAAGTTTAGAAAATATATTTGGAACACTGAGATATCTAGATGAGCAGAAGATATGATATGCCACATTTCTACTATATGATTTTGCACATGATTAGTGGCAATTGATCAATTGTAAGTGGATTGTAGAGGAAACTTAGTAAACTTGGGAAAACTTCACTCAGGAGTTTACGAAAAAATGTGTACCAAAGGTGACCAAGTATGCCACAAAAAGAGAATTCATGGAGTTGATCTAAGGGATGTCTATAGTCAGTCAGTATGAAACTACATTTAGTCGACTTATTTGATTTGCACCTTATATACTAGTAGACGAGAGATGGCAATTCCATAAGTTTTGTTGAAGGGTTACAACTCAAGCTTAGATGGGGCCTTCTCGTATGTGACCTCTTGAACTACAATCATGCAGTGAGTAAGGCCCTAGAGGTGGAATCAGATTTGAGGGAGATCAAAAAGATTGAAGAGAAAGGGTGAAAAAGAAGGTTGTCACTTGGTGGGCAAAATAATTTTGGAAGGAAGCAATTGAAGTTACAGACTGGGGGTGTGAGCTAACAAGTTTATCAAACTAGTGGAGCTATGAATCCAGCACCAAAGACAGGTTGATATTGTGGAAAGTTGGATCATGGTGAGTCTGAATGCTGGAAAAAGCTTGGCAAATGCATAAATTATGGCAGTAATCAGTACCTCATCAAGGACTGCCCTAATCTAGGAAGGCCAACTCGTGCTGAAAAGGGTAAATAGATTGCATGATCTAGCAGAAAGCTAAAGGTTCGGGCATACGCCATAATCGGAGAAGCAATGCCTAATCCCTCTAATGTGGTTGAAGATACGACTTCTATTTTTGGAATTATTGAAAATGCCTTGTACGATCTGGAGCTGTGCTTTTTTTCATAGCTGTTGATATATCTAAAATATTAAATATGTAACTTGAAGTTATGGCATATCATATAGAAGTGCAAACACCTTTAGGAATAGGGTTAATGATGGATATAATCTCTCGAGATTGCTCAATTTTGATTGGAGATAAGGTGTATTTAGCTAATCTTATACAAATGTCCATACAAGGATATAATTTAATCCTTAGCATGGATTAGCTTTATAAACACCAAGCGTATGTAAATTGTTATACTAAGTGCCTCACTCTAAGGGACAAGACATCAGTATTTACACGCTATCCCATAAATGATACTTCCCCAATGCCTATTATATCAGTAATAGAGACCAAAGAGATTTTGAGGAAAGGTAGGCAAGGATTTTTGGCATACCTTATCAACAAGCCTCGAGATAAAGTTAAGATTGAGAAGGTGAAAGTGGTAGCTGAGTACCCTAAAGTATTTCTAAAAGAATTAAGCCTGTTACCCCTCGACAGAGAGATAGAGTTTGTAATTCACATTCCCCTTGATACCACACCTTTTTCTAAGACCCCTTATTGAATGGTACCTACAAAACTTAAAGAACTGAAGAATTAGCTCCAAGAGTTATTGGAAAAGGGGTTTATTGGATCGAGCATATTCATTTGGGGAGCCCTAGTGTTATTTGTTAAAAAGAAAGATGTGTCCTTAAGAATGTGCATCGATTATAGAGAATTGAACAAGGTTACAATTAAGAATAAGTAGCCCCTATCCCCATGTAAAGGTGTTGTTTAATCAAGAATCTTTTCGAAGCTAGATTTGAGGTAGGGGTACTATCAATTGAAGATCAAGGAAAAAGATATTCGTAAGACAGCTTTCAATTCTCAGTATGGTAACTTTGAATTTATGGTGATGCCCTTCGGACTGACTAATGAGCCAGCAACATTCATAAACTTAATGTATTAGATTTTTAGGTTATATCTAGACCAGCTCGTGGTCATCTTCATCAATAATATTCTGGTGTTTTCCAAATATAGAGAAGAGTATATGAAGTACTTGCACATAGCTTTCATGACTTTGAAGGAACATCGGCTATATGCTAAATTTAGCAAGTGCAATTTTGGATAGAGAAAATAGCTTTTTTGGGGCATATTATCACCCAAAATAGAATCATAGTAGACTTCTCTAAGGTGGAAGTAATAGTCAATCGGAAGAGGCCTAAAAATGTCATTGAAGTTTAAAGCTTCTTGGGGTTAGCTAGCTGTTATCGAAGATTTGTTCAAGATTTTTCTAAGATAGTTGGTCCTTTGACCAAGTTGACATAGAACAATCAACCTTTTAACTGGAATGATGATTGCGAAAGAAGCTTTTAAGAGTTAAAACATCGTCTAACTATAGCTCTGATCTTAGCACTTCTAGACAGCCAAGAGGGCTTTGTGGTATATACAGATGCTTCCAATAAGGGGTTGGGATGTGTGTTGATGCAAAAGGGGCATGTGACCACTTATGTATCCAAAAAATTGAAACCCCACAAAGACAACTACCCCATTCATGACCTGGAGCTAGTTGCAATCATTTTTACATTATCAAAGTGGAGGTACTATCTATACGGAGCAAAATTTGAAGTATACATAGACCACAAAAGCCTTAAGTACTTACATTTATAGAAAGATTTAAACATAAGGCAGCGAAGATGGATGGAGTTTTTAGGAGACTGATTTTTCCATCACCTACTACCTTAGGAAAGCAAATATAGTAGCAGATGCATTAAGTCGAAAAGCTAGGTTAGCTTTTCTACGCACAACATAAATGTCTGAAAGCCAAAATATGAGTGCCGTGCTAAGACTAAAATAATAGGTTTGGGTCACAAGAGTGAAAGTACAACCTGAACTATATGAGGAGATTCGACAAGCTCAAGATTATAAAAAATGGATGTTGAAAGAAAAAAAATGCTTGAAAATTCTAAAGAGTCTGAATTCAGCCTTAATATCTAAGGTACCCTTCTATAATGTAAAAAGATATGTATGCCGGAAGGGATGAAAGAGAAATTGCTAAATAAGACACACAAAATGAGATACATGATACATCTAAGGAGCAAAAAAATGTACCAAGATCTTAAGAAACAATTCTAGTGGCATGGTATGAAGAGGGATGTTGCGAGCTATGTGCGTAAGTATTTGACTTGTCAATTGGTAAAGGTTGAACATCAACGACCGTTAGGGTTGTTACAACTACTTCCTATTCCTGACTGGAAATAGGAATAGGTCATGATGGATTTTGTAAATAATCTACCGAAGGCTCAGAGAGGATGTGATAGTATTTGGGTGATAGTAGATCGATTGACCAAGTCTGCACATTTTTTGTTAGTTGGAACATAGTATACTGTTCAGAAGTTAGTGGAGCTGTACGTAAAAGAGATAGTCTAACTGTATAGAATCCCCACTAGCATTATGTTAGACCGAGACTTGAAGTTTTCTTCAAGATGGTGGAAGAGTTTGTAGAAGCATTTGGGAACCTAACTGTGGTTTAGTTCTACAGCTCATCCACATTCAGATGGCCAATTAGAATGAGTTATTAGAATATTAGAAGATATACTTTGGGAGTGTGTTTTAGACTTTAGAGGAGGTTGGATTTAACACCTCTCTTTGATTGAGTTTGCTTATAATAACAGCTATTAGTCTACCATTCAAATGATATCGTATGAAGCATTGTATGACAAGAAATGCCGATCACTAGTACACTAGGATTTAGAGGAATATCAAGGTAATACTGACAAGTCATTGAACACTATAAGACCTAAGTTAATTTAAGAAATTATTGAAAAAGTGTAGGTGATTAAGCAAATGATGAAAGTAGCTTAGCATAGATAATAAAATTACATAGATACTCGATGAAAAGATTTAGAGTTCGAAGTTGGTGATAAAGTATTTCTCAAGATATCCTTGATGAAAGGAATTAGAAGAATTAGTAAGGGCAGAAAGTGCAATCTGCGATATGTTAGGTTGTATGAGATATGTGAAAGGATTGGACCTGTAGCTTACCGTCTTGTGTTACCACAGGAATCAGAGGGAATACATAACGTCTTCCATGTATCACAACTTCGCAAGTATTACCTTGATCCTTCATATATAATTTCATCCAAGTGCATGTAGTTAAAGGGCGATTTGACATATGAAGAACAACAGTATGCATCCTAGATCAGCAATTTTGAGAACTCAGGAATCGAAAGATTCCCTACGTGAAAGTATTATAGCATAACCACAATGTAGAAGAAGCAACATGGGAGCAAGAAGATCTCATGCACTAGCAATACCTTGAACCTTTTCAGTATTCAGGTAAGAATTTGGGACCAGATTCTCTTAAGAAGGGAGAGTCTATAACACCCCAAAATTTTATGATTTATAGAATTTAAATTTTATAATTTTCAATTTTTTGAGATTTAATTATTCTTTATATCATTATTATTTTATTTAAATTTTTGGGGCCAATTTGTAATTTTTGAAAACTTAATTGAATAAAAATTTAAAACTTAGGAGCTTGCATGAAATCCCTCTAGTCAACTAGGGTCGAAATGCTATTTTAATTAACTAAAAGAATTAATTGAACAATTTACTAAATTAAGGACTAAATGTCAATTTTGAAAAATTGAATTTAAAAAAAAGGAAAAAAAAAGAAAAAAATTGAGTTTTATAAAACACAACATGTCGTTTTTTCTCACCATTTCTTTCTCCATTTCTCTTCACCATCACCGTACCATTTTCTCTTTCCCTCTTCACTCACTAGCACTGGCAATCACTTTCGACGAGCTTTTCCACCACCCAACCCTACCAACTGTCTTCCCCACCACCCTTAGCAACACCATCACCACATATATACAAACCCAGCTGGTGAACCTTCATAGTTTGAAGACCTAGGAAACTAACCACACGATTAGTGGCTGGCCAGCATTAGACGGGTGATCGGGATGGTAGCTTTGAAAGCCCTTGGTGTAGAGAATGAGCTAATGGCCTTGCATAGAGGAGTTAAGTGGTGGTGAAAATGTGGTCATAGGACCATGATCGGTGGTTGAAGGCCTTTCAAGCCTTAAAACTGAAACCAAAAAGCACCATTGGACTTGGGAGGAAGAAAGAAAGTAGACGGTGGCAGCTCTTAAATAGATTCTTCTCCTTGTTGAGGTGGTTGTGGTAGTGCAATTGGTTCGTTATTTTGAGTTCTCGATTGTGTGTTTATGGGTAAAAGATTGATTTTGAGATTAGAGATTTTATACATTTCATGCACTTGTAACCCTTGTATCTTTGAATAATCAATTCTGAATTTGATTAGGTAGTACAAGCGTTTCATGCATAGTTGATGTTAGATTTTTTGAATTTAGAATTGTATCAAATGTGATAATTGAGGAATTATTGAGTTAATTGAGTTGAAAAAAACCCTAAATTCAAAAAATTGGACCTTAATGATAATAGTTGGGTTATTGAGTTAATCGACTTATTATTGCTTAGAATACCGATATAGAATTAAATTGATTATATCTATAGCTTGTATCATTAAGAACCCTACAATTTATATTAAGTTGGTAGCATTATTGGTGTTTTTCTTAGATGATAATTCTAGGCAAGTTCTAATACTAAATTGATTGGGTAGTTATTAATCTTATACAGATACTATGTAGCGAATTATGATTATTGAAGGTTATTCTAGTTGAGTATGTATTTTAATAATTAAATCATGCTTGTGGTTAGGTGGCGAGGAGCAGAAATTGCGGATCAATAGGCTATTGACTATAGCTGCCTTCTGAGGTTTTTACAGGTGAGGGTCTAGCAATTTGGCATCTTTTCTATGTATCTATAATTGTGATATGCCCTTGTGGGGGTTTTCTATTTTTGTACCATACTCTATTTATTTGAAATCTGCAATATATTTCTCTCCAACTTCTACTATGTGTTTCCTTCACTGAGTCGTTAAGACTCACCCTCTTCGTTATTCTTATTTTTCAAGACTGGTCAAGGTAAAAGGGCAAATGATCATGTTTTGGGTTGAAGTTATTTTGTAATAGATTAGGTGTATGGTTGTACATATGATTTCCACTTAATCAAGACTATTAGTAAGAAATATTATGGGAATGTTGTATGATCCTAAAATATTGGAGTTGTATATGTTATGCTTTTATGTGACTTGGTTTACTTTGAGATAATTAAACTTAAGGTTTCCTATTTGTCATTTGAATAGATTTCAAGTTTTAATTAGTGGCACTTTCGATTAAAGTGGTATCTCAGGTGGGGGTGCCATAGAATGAAACTAAATATATGGCAATATCCTCTCTTTCTTTTGCCCTACTCATATGGAAAAATTTGTATGGAGATACTTGGTGATACTTTTCTTCAAGAATTGAAAATTGGAAGATAGGAGAAGATTTATTTAACTCTTGGATATATCTTCATCCTTTGAATTGTGTTTAGGTATCTAAAGTAGAAGATTTTTAATATACCTAAACATCTTTGATCAATGAGATAATTTCAAATCCTCTATCAAATAAAAATTATGCAATATTATCAAATATAGTTTGAATTTTATATGAAAGAAAATTAGAGATAAGATATAATCATATTGGTAGAGGTAAAAAAGAATGAAGATATTAAAAATTCTAAGAATTTGACAATTGGGCAAAATTGAATAATTAGAGTTAAAATTATAAAATTAGATAAGCACAAAAATGTGTCTTATATAATAATATAGATATTATACCTATGAAATAATATAATGTGAGATAAAAGCTTATTATTTAAATATTTAACTTTTGGGTCAATATATGACAAAATATTTGTCAAAAACATAAATTTCATATTTTTATACAATTCAAAAGAAGAAAAAAAGAAAATATTAAATATTAAATTAGATCAGACTTTTTTATTGAATTATGAATAACCATTAATTGACATAAATCCTCTATGATATCAAATCAAACACAGATATGAATTTTTGGTAATTAAATTTTAGATTAATTTGATTTGAATATGACTAGTTAATGACCCTAATTGCAGTGGACTATCAACCAATTTGAACCAACCTGCTCATTTATTCTTCATTTATTTTGCTTTGTCCCGTTGACCTTGTATAGCTTGATTGCACTGAACCATTCACAGCTTGCCTTCATTTAATTTTTTTGATTGCATTTGATCTAATCATCCCATTTCGATCCACTTACTTGAATCCAATGAAAACCCATTCAAATGCCTATTCATTTATCATCCTACAATGTAAAAGGGTTTTATAAGGATCATCCTTGAGATCTATCCAATATACAATAGATTCCTGATGGCATTTTTAATTATATGTATCTCTCTCTTAAAATTGTCATTTATTAGAATACTGGATGAAATACGTACATTTATTGTGAAGATGTGCTTTAAATCCTTTGCACGGGTCGCAAGCCTTGCATCGCGCGAAGGAAGTTGAGCGCAATGCATTATGTTGCTGCCTTATGCCGTGCATTGGGGCACAAGATGGTTGCTAGACCTAGCTTGGCTGCCACTGTTTGTGACACAGAAAATGATGCGTGGCATGCATAAGCGTAGTTTTTTATGCTGGGGGCGTGTGCGCGACATAAGGCCCACTTGATTTTTTGACCCATTTTCACGTTTTTTCAATTTTTCTTTGATGTTTTATCATTTTTTAAGGTTTAAAAAATAGTTTTCAATGAGTTTAAGTGCACATTCATTCTGAGGGAAAAGATTCACTAGAGTTGTGTGTTTTCTTGAGATTTGTGGGGTTGATTTGTAGTTTGGCACTTTGAATTTGAACGTAAATAAGGTACAAGGATCTAATATCAAAATCTCAAAACATGAAATTAACTAGTAATTACAAGCAAAACAAGGAACTAATCATGCCTAGGATTCAGATTTAGATAGAGTATTACCTTGAAGAGCAAAATCCAAGGAGTAGCAAGTGAAGACTTCACTAGTTCAAGAAACTGCTTGCTTCTGTTACAGCAAGAAGATTGCGACGATTGCCCTATCAAATATCCTCCAAATATTCTGAAAAAATATATTGAACTTTCTAACACCTTGGTGAACTTTTAGTTAAAATTTCAGATCAAGTGTCTTTCTAGAACTCCCTGAAGAAAATCGCCAAGTCGGACTCTGTGCAGATGAATCTCCAGAAACAAGCAAGTCATACGCCTTGCCTCTATTGTAATAATCCACACACCAATGAGATCTTTCTAAATCTCTAGTCTATAAGATGGAATAAGACCAGAGATTTACTAATGGTGGAGGCTGAATTTGGGTAGGAAGAAGAAGAAGGGAGCAAAGCTTTCAATATATGAATGCTTTCTTGCAAAAGGTTTTGGAGGGAAAGAGGGAAGAATCTAATTCTTCATACCAAATGTGATACGTACGACCTCCTCTCTCTATATCCATATGTAGATGATGAAAATGTGTCACGCCAAGTTTGCATCACACAATGCATGAGGGGGGCGGCCCCATGGGGTTGCCAAGGTGGCAAATTTGAATCTAAATCTCATTTGAATTTCATTTACATTTTAATTACATTTGGAATCTCATTTCAAATTAATTAAGAAGCCATTTCAAATATCATTTGAGTCTTCCCTCCAAAATTCATTCTTTCTAATTAATCAAATTAAACTCTTTAATTTAATTAATTATCCTTTGACTTAACTCTTTAAGTTAAACTAACTTAACTTCTTAAACTTAATTTTGTTAACTTAACTCTTTAAGTTAACTTGACCAATTGATGGTCATGTTGGAACCAATAATTAACTCCTTAGTTATTGGTCTAATTTAACTCTTTAAATTAGTTGATTAATTTAACACTTAAATTAATCAACCCAAAATTGACCTTCAAACTTGGCACCTAAAAATCGGTCCACTAGGAGAAATCCTTTTTTGACTCTTAGAAAATTCTCTTTATTAATTAGGAAGCTAATTGCATTTTTGTGTGTGACCTAATAGGTTCTATCATTCATTGAAAATGGGCTCACAATTCCTTGTGACTTTTGAATATCTTATATTCATACTAGTTTAAAACTCCTTTTAAACTAGTTGGCTCAATTCAATTAATCTTATTAACTGAAGAGTACTAAATCTCTATGGTTGATATCCAACTTCAAGCTCATGGAGCCCAACTAATTGACCAAAATAAATATTCTGAAGAACTATTATCACTCTATACGTGCCATGCAAATACAGTCTTTTTGTCTTCTATCTCCTAAAAGAGGCCTAAGGTAAGATATTTGTCGGCTCCCTAATAATCTCGATACTATATCTCTATTCTCAATGTTTGATCTTTGTTGTGTAACCTCACCTTTCGAAAAATCCTTTTTTAAATTGTCACACCACCTTGCGTAAGGATTTCTTGAAATTGATCATTACAGGACATATAGGAGATGCGCTTGCCTTTACAAAAGTGAAGAGTCGGATTTTCTTGGATCTCACAAACCTCCATGCCAAGTAGCTCATACCCAATCTCAATCCAAAAGACCCGGTAGGTGGTCAAAGAAGAGTCAAAGTATGAGGACTGGACATAAAATTACCTTGGATCCTTAGGTCAAATGACTAATAATATGCACTAGTGTAAGCAAGAGAACTAGTCACTATGGCTATCTAGTGGATTCTTTAGTGAGTCTTCAGTACCTTATTCTCTAACAAGCACCCACTAACATACACACGTATCTCATATAGTTGCTCATGGAATAAAGCAATCTCTAACTTTTGAATTTATGTATCGTTAGTGTAAATCTATTCAGATCTTAGATGTCTCATCTTATAAGATCCTATGACTTGGAAGATTTAAATTCATGACTGTGTGAAACTTATTCTATGGTCACCAAACCAAGTCCTGCAGTCATAAGTGATCTAAGGGCTTCATCCAAATTCTAGTGAAGTGAAATAAAATATAAGATGAAGATGACTATATTAAGAATATCATTCAATTAAGATTGTTTCACAAGGAAATAGTTTATACAAGGCCATTCTCATTAGCTTGCAGAACATTATTCCAACAGAATTAACTCAATAAAAACTTATATCTTTATTTAGGAACATAGATATATTGTTGAATCATGTTAAATCTTATGTTCTTTTTTAATTTGATTTTACATAGTTCTTTTATTATGATCTTCAATCATTTTGGGTTAAAACAAAATGGTATCAAAACTAGCTAGTTTGATAGAGATGTCTGCAATGAAATATGAGGTAGAGAAATTCAATAGGAAGAATGATTTTAGGCTATGGAAGATAAAGATACATGCCCTTTTAAATAAAAAAATTTCCAGAGAGAGCTACAGAGAAGAGATTCCTCACTAGAGACATTTTCAAATAAGGAGAAGGATGAGTTCATGGCAAAGGCTTTTGATATTCTGATTTTATCACTAGTAGACAATATATTGAGAAGCGTTGTGGCAGAAAGTACACTAATGAATTTATGGTCGAACAACCTAGAGAATCTATACATGGCTAGGTTGCTCACAAATTAGTTGTACTTGAAATAATGACTCTACATCCTCAGGATGAAAAAATGTACACCTATTACACAACATATTGATTATTTCAATAAAGTGATAATGAACCTTGCTAGTATAGATGTGCAAGTAGATCTTAAAGACTAGACATTATTTTTTTTGTGCTCTCTCTACTTAAATCTTATGAGCATTTGGTAAGAAGAGATATAATAACAATAGAGGATGTGAAAGCTTTATTAAATTCGAATGAATTGAAGAAAAATATCCTAGGTAGAAATAATAGTAGAGGTGGTGAATGTTTGATTACGAAAGGGTGACCAGAAGAAAAGGAGAGAAATAATAAAAGTCAATCTAAGTTCTGAGGCAAACCTAAATCTGGTAACAAATGTTGTTATTCTAGAGGTAAAGGACACTAGAAATGAAGCCACACAAAATTTGGAAAGGAAAAGGATTTAGATGAATCTTTTGGCTAAAAATGGGATAATATAGCTGGGGTTTTTGAGGATAAGACTGGTGGAGTGCTTGTTCTCAATATTACTAAATGTTTTCTATGTTTTGAGTAGCTTTTTAGTTAGTGCTTATTTTTATTAAATATGTTCATGAGAGGATTAGTATACCACCTATAGAAAATATAATTTTCATGAGAATGATGCATCATGCAGAGTTGTTGAAGTTGGAATAGTGAGTATCAAAATGCATGATAAAATTATTAGGATATTGTTAGAGATGTGTCACATTCCTGACTTAAAGAATAACTTGATTTTAGGCATGTTAGATAAGAATGATTATGATTATAGGGCTTGAGGGAGTTCTATAGGTTTTGAAGGGTGCTATGGCTTATATATTTTGTAGGGTAAGATGATTTTTGATACTATTAGAGTTTTGTCATCACATATTGATAGGGATACTACATGGTTATGGCATATGTGGCTTAGACATACAAGTGAGAGAGAAATGTCATAATTCAACAATTGGGGTTTGCTTGTAGATAGAAGATTGAGGAGTTGGACTTTTGTGACTAATGTTGGAAAGCTACATAGGATGAAGTTCAACATAATAGCTCGTAAGACTAAGTGCACTTTGTATTACATCTATTCAGACCTTTATGGACCTTCTCAAGTTCACTCAAATGGTGGTGCTAAGTACATGCTAATATTTATTGATGATTTCTCATAAAGAGTTTGGGTATATAGGTTGTAGCACAATAATGGGGTTTTCACCAACTTCAAGCAATAGAAAATGCTGTTTGAGAAACAGATCAATAAGGATGTCAAACACTTAAGGACTGACATTAGTTTGAAATTCTGTAATAAGGAGTTCTAAGAGTTTTGTGATAAGGAAGGGATTATGAGTCATTGCACAGTTGTACATACACCATAGTGGAATGAGGTCTTAGAATGGATAAATAGAACACTTTTGGGAGAGCTAGATATATATTTCTTAATGGTAGGTTTATTTTATAACTTTTAAGCTAAAGCAATCAGCACAACTTGCTACTTGGAGAATATGCAATTATCAATTTCTCAAAATAAATAGTTATATGGTTAGGTTTTCCTGTTAACTACTCGATTATGAGGGTATTCGAATGCCAAACCTATGCCCATTTATTTGATGAGAAGCTTGAGCAAAGGGTTAGAAAATGCATATTCTAAGGTTATGTAGATAGAGTTAAGTATTATCGCTTGTGGTATATAGATGATAAGGACTTTCAGTTAAAGATTAATGAAGATGTGACCTTTGAATGAGTATGCTATGTTAAAAAATAAGAAGCAACGTGATAACAATCAAAAGGGATTATGAAGAAGGTGGAGTTTGAGATTAACACTCCACATGGTGTTTTGAAAAGGAAACAAAAGATGGTAGATAAAGTAGGTGCGAGCTAGTTACCACTAGAACAGCTACATGGAATAAAATCACCGTTGAACTATTGTTTAGCTCATGATAGATAGAGGAGATAAAATAGATTACCATAGTGGTTAGGGTAGTTAGATTTGGTGGCTTATGTTTTGAGTTCGGTCTAGGAATTTTCGGGAGATGATCCAGTCACACATGAAGAGCCATTTCATAACTAGATTTTGATAAGTGGATAATTGTCATGACTAAGGAAATGGAATCTCTACATAAGAATGGCACATGTGCACTAGTTAATGTACCTAAAATTCATAAAATTATTGGGTGTAAGTGAATTTTTAAGAGAAAAGTAGGAATTCATTAGTGGTTAACGAAACTCACTATAAGATGCAATCAATTGCAGAGGGTTTTACACAAGGAGAGGGAGTTAAGTTCCATGAAGTGTTCTCTCCAATGGTGAAGATGTTTCTATTTATGTATTACGTGCCATGCTAGCTTTATAGAATTTGGAGATGGAGTAGATGTATGTCAAAATAGCATATTAAAGGCGTAGATTGAAGGTAAAGATAAAGCTAGGATCCAATTATAGTAGGAAATTAAAACATGAAATGTAACTTAAATCACCTCACCCAAGGATCTAAATCATGCCTTAATTAAGGATTTAAGGATAGGAAGAAATATCTTTGTTGATTTCTCAAAAATCAATTTGCAGATCCTTGAAAGGAAGCCTCACACTAATGAAGAATTCCAACACTAATTTGTTAATCTATTTCTTCCCACTCCAAAAGCTTCAAGTCCAAAAATTTTTAGCCTTAAAAACTTTTCCAAATGGTGGAAAAATGCCTTCAAATCTCGCACACCAAAGCACCTAGCCTCTAGTATGATTGTCACTAAAAACACTCATCTTTAATCCTTGAAGAATTCTTTTCCAAGAGCTAGATCTTGTTCACCAATACCAAGTACCCAAAATGTTATGACTCCATAGGTGTCCACACACCTATTTCACTCTAGATCCTCACTCTTTTGATTAGAATTAGAATGAGGAAGAAAAAGAAAGAAAGTGGAAATGGTGTGAGGGAGGTTGGAGAGAATCTAAGATGAGTAGTTTTTTTCAACACATGAGATAAGAATTTTGGGAGGGAAATTTGCAAGTGGCTAGCCATGTGTGAGGGAGTGGTGTATATATAGTGTGACTTGGATGTTTCTAGAAGCATTCGTCATATGTGAGGGAGTGGTGTATATAGTGTGACTTGAATGCTCCTAGAAGCATTCATCACATAGTCCAACTAGCATGCTAACTTGCATGCTTAGTTGGAATTTTAATTTCTAAAATTAAAATAGACTCTTTCATTTTAACTTTCTCTCCAAAATTAGATTCTCTCACTAATTAAATTAATTTAACTCATTAAGTTAATTTAAATCAACTTAACTCTTTAAGTTGACTTGACTAATTAAATTGCCACATAGCACTGATTAAATTAACTCTTTAAATTAATTTGATTAATTTAACACTTAAATTAATCAAGTTATTGTGACCAACTTTTAATTAGTCAACTTGGTTTCTTCCAAACTTGACCAATTAAATTGTCTAACTCCTTAGATAATTTCTCCATCTCTAATTATAGTGTTCTAGGCTTTTGTGTGTGATCCTTTAGGTTCATTAACTAATTAGACTCAGGTTTACAACTCCTTGTGATTTAATGAATATCAAATATTTCGATTAGTCTAAATTATTTTAAATTAATCACTCTTTTAATTAATCTGCATTAATAAATAGTGACCAAACTCCATAGTCAATACTTAGTACAAGCCTATGAAGCTCAAATAATTGGATGAATTAATTTTTGGGTGAACCATTACTACTTACAATTACCATGAAAACATGATCTTTCCATTTTCTATCTCCCGAAATAGACCTAAGGCACTATATTTGTCGGTTCCCTAATAGCCTTGAAACTTTATATCTATTCTTGATGTTGGATTTTTAATTATGACCTTATCTTTGAAAAATTCCTTTTCCAAATTGTCATATTACATTGCATAGGGATTTCTTAGAATTGATTATCATAAAATATATCGGAGATTAACTTGTTTTCCACATACAGGTGAAATGGATCCCATATTGAAACTTACCAACTTCTATACTTAGGTAGCTTGTGGTTAACCTAAGTTTCGAGCGACCCGTAATGTGGTCGACGAAAACTCAAAGCATAAAGATCTAAATACAAGGTTACTATGTATTTTCAAGTCAAATAACTAATTATGTGTATTGTTATAAGCTAGAGAATTTCCTATTATCGATATGCCCCTGTGGCTATCTCGTGGATTCTCTAAGCAAGTCTTCAGTGAACTTGTTCTCTAACATACACCTACTAATATACATCCATGTCCTATATAGATTGCCTATGAAATTGGACAATATCCAACTTCTTGGAGTAAGCATCGCTAGTGCAAATTTATCCTATAACTTGGAAATTTAAAATCATATTCATAGAGACTTATTTCATGATCACCATTATTTGTATAATCAAGTCTTGTATAATTTAAGGGTTTTAACCAAATGTATGTGAAAAATATCGTTAATGCAGAAGATAAAGACAACCATTTTATTGAATATCATTCAATCAAGATTGTATCACAAGTGTAATAGTTTTACATGCCATTCTAATTAGTTTGTAGAGTACTATTCCAACATAAATTTACATAAGTTAACCAGAGGGATTCATTGTTTGGGAAAGAAAGATTAGAATACCTTCTAAAGAGATCTTTATTTAGCTTGAAGTAGTTTCCTAGACAATGGTAAAGAGGTTTGATGCTTTTACTATCAAGAGTTGGTATACTAGGAGCGTTTATGATTATTGTGTGTATTACAAGAAGTGTAGTGATTGTATTTTCATTTATTTGTTGCTTTATAATGATGACATGTTGATTGCCTCTAGAAACATGTTGGAGATTAATTTATCAAAAACTCAATTGAGTAAGGAGTTTGAGATGAAGGATTTAGGTGGAGCAAAGAGGATATTAAGAGTGAAGGTTACTCGAGATATTGTATTTGTCTCAACAGAAACATATCAAGAAAGTACTAGAGCAATTTGGGATGGATAAGTCTAAGCTAGTTAGTACGCCAGTTGTAGTACATTTGGCCTTTTAGAGTCATCATTAGTTACAAAGGAGGAGGTGGACCATATGTCCAATGTACTATATGGTAGCGCAGTTGGTAGTTTGATGTATTCTGTGGTATGTAATAGGTTAGATATTTCATATGCTATTAGTGTTGTGAGTAGGTATGTCACAAGCTTGGGAAGACACATAGCCAAGCAGTGAAATGGGTTATGAGGTATTTGAGTGGTTTTGTGGATAAATGTTTTTATGTATAGTTAATTGAACTCTAGACTTGTTGGTTATGTGGCTATAGACTATGTTACATGTTTAGATAGTAGAAAGTCTATGACTAACTATGTCTTTTGTGTTTTGGAATGTTAATTAGCTAAAGGCGACTTTAAAATTTTCAGTTGCATTATCTATAATAGAGGCTAAGTATATAGCTAAAAAAAGACTAAGGGACTAATTCATGATATGGGTATGAGTTTTGATATTACTAAGGTCCTTTGTGATAGTTGGTGTACTATATACTTGTTGAAAAATCAAGTATTTCAAGAGAGATATGTTAGGCATCATTTTGCCTAGGATATGGTGTCTCAAGAGGCATCTTGGTTGATAAAGTTGGAATTCAGTACTATCCCATATATAGACAAAGTCTATTCCATGAATCAAATTTGAGCATTACTTGGATTTTCTAGATGTTTGCAAATTCAAATGATTGTCCTCTCGGGAGATAGAGATGATGAGTGAGAATTCAAGTTAAGATGGAGATTTGTGAGTGTGTACCTTAAATCCTCCAAATGGGTATCAAGCCTTGCACTAGGGCCTAAAACATTATATTTCTACCTTTTGCCCCATGCTGGGCATGAGATGATTGCACCTTGGTTTGACTACTACTATTTGCAATGCAGAAAAAGATGAGTTGCACACCTAGGCATGGGTCTTCTGTATCAAGGTGTGCAATGCGAGGCCTAGTTTATTTTTTGGCCCATTTTTGAGTTCTTTTTAGTTTCTCTTAGATGTTTTATTAGTTTTACAGGTTTAAAACATAGTTTGAAGAGATTTGAAAGCACATTCATTGAGGGGAAAAAGATTCAAGGGAGTTGGGTATTTTCATGAGATTTATGGTGTTGATTTGTGTTTTGGCACTTAGATTTGAATCAATAAAAAGATATCTCCTTTTATGAATATAGGCACATTGCCAAACCACATTAAATCTTATGTTTTTGTTCAATTTTCTTGGTGGATATTTCTTATTTTTAATATTTGGTCATTTTGGGTTACAATATTATTCTTTGTGAAAATTTACATTAATCTTTTTTGAGATATGTCTAGTATACACGAGCCTCCCTTATGATATGTTCAATTACAATAAACACTGTACTGTTTCTTTTTTAGTATACAAATGAATCTTTTGTAATTTGTCCAATAGAAGAAAAATTTGAAAAAAATTAAAAAAAGAAAGAGAATACCTTAGTTATTTAAAGTCACTTACAGCCTTAATATCACATGTAAAATCATATGTCTATACCTAACTCAAGTTGATATTGCATATATATTTTTTCTCTTTTCATTTTCAAATATCGAAAGAAGGTATTACAAAGATACAACCACAACTGAATGTGGTGGTCTAGGCTTTTGTGTTGGAGTATAGGACAATAAAAATTTAATTATACATATGCGAAAGAAATTTTAACATTTAATTTGTTTACTATTTCAAGAATATGAATATTTTATTATTTTTCCTGTAATTCGTGATGGAGAAACAAAAAATTAATTTTTAAATAACAAATGATGTGATAGAAAAATTATGTATGCGTAATTGACTTTAAATAACATAATTCTCAAAACATATTGGTAATTACATGTATTTTAAAAAGTACATACTTTCACTATAGTTTTGAAATATTAACAAGAATTACGATATTGGAACATTTAGTAATTATATAACCGAGAAATGTTTGATATATTATGATTAATAATAAATAATATATCTTATTAAATTATTTTATAAATTGAATAAATTTTAAATCAACATTATATAAATTTTTAGATAAGCTTTAGCAGTGTTGTAAGTTCACTATTCATACTATATAACAATGCTAAGGATAAAATCGAATTTTTACTATTTATTTTAGATGATGTTATCAATTTTAATTATGAAAATAACACAAAGGGAAATTTATAAAAGATATTAGACTCTAAGAGAGAAAAAGACAATTAAATATAGTATAGAAAAATTACTTATATGTTGAACTAATACCAAGAGAGATTGTCTAATATAGCCTGGAAGAAATATCCTTTTGTCATTCGACAATTAGCAAAATCAACAGGCCATATTACATTTTTCTATGAGCTGTTTGTTACATTCCTTGACTCATAGTTGATCTACAGAATTCCATTGCAACATATAAATCTTCAAAATATTGAAAATAAGTTCAATTACTCAAAAAGTTCAAATATTCAACAAAAAAGCCCAAAAACTTGCATGTCAAGGGGTATGCTATAAGTGGACAAATCGAAAATAATAAAGGTCTGGTGAGACTGAGGTCGAATCCACAGGGAGTGAAGGTTAAGCACTCAATCTTCTTTACCTATACTATCTAGACAATCTAGACAAGAATGAGAATGTAATAAAAACAAAAAACGAAACTAAAGTAAACCTATTGAATAAAAATAAAAACAAAACTAAGGATATTTTCAATTAAGAATAAACCAAGTATGCAATGGCAATTCTAACATACATCTAAATGAATGACTAAGTATAGAACACGACTGGCAAATCACTGTAACCTCTCAGCCTCAAACCGTTGTGACCATGCCAGGCGCTTAAAATGGGGACCGGTTTAGTGCATCCTTATGGGCCAGACAACCTCACCCAATTACCTTTCGATTCTAGAGATTGTTTAGGGTAGGATTACCCTTGAGTGTCGATTATTAATTATCCTCTTTGATGTTCAAATCAATAAATACTAATCTTAAAATAAGGTGATTCAAGCTTAAATAGGTATTGATTTTAAGCAATCAACAAAATCCAACAATCATCAACATGAAAATCATGAGCATAAACATAAATTCATCCTTCAAAATATCAAATATCCAAAACTTCACAAAGTCTAAGCATAATCCCAACAATTAAACTAAGAAAAATAAAGCAAACAGCAAAATCTTAAAATTATAATTAGGGCTTGTTTGCTTTAGTATATAGGATTAGGAGGAATTAATATGCTAGTGTTACATAAGCTAGAAATGGTATCCCAAATCATATAATCTATTGTTTGCTTGGATTTTAGAAATTAGTGATATCTCATACTTAATACTATCTATTGTTTGGTTGGCAATATTACTCAATGTGATTACACATTGTAATGTCCAAAATATCCTAACTTCTAAGAATGTGTTGAGGTTAGGGTTTTCATATGAGAGGTAAAAACGACTTTTTAATTTCTTTTCATATCAAATTTACAAGGATGAATAATGGATCAAGCCATTTTGGCGTGATCTATAAACCAACTTGGCCCACGGTACTATACTAGGCCACAAAGGTATCATGGGCCATAAAAATGTGAAGCAAACAAGAGATAAAGTTTAAAAATGGATCTATCAAGCTTTATTTAATGAAGCAAACAAATCCTTAGAATACACCTAATCTTCCAACAAGTTTCGTCCTCTCTCGAGACCTAACTCTTCAATGGTAAAACCAAGATGAATTTTCTTCAAAATCTGAAGAGATTGTGCTCATTTTCAATGTTGATTGTCGAGGAAGCACCTAAACTAGAAGAAATTCTAGCAAAGCTAAAGAAAACCAAGAGATAAAAGTAGAGAGAAACTAAGCTTAAGATAGAAAAATAAAATCTGAATATAGTGTCTAAATTTTGTCAAGTTTGAAAGTTCCTTGGGTTAAATTAAGGGTGGAAAAAGACCTCTTTGTACTTATAAGGTCTCCATCTAATAGAAATTCTAGCGCCATGGTGATGGTCAACCTTGCTATAAATAGAATTTTTTACTCTAGGATAGCGGTGCCACCTCCATGCCTGCGACCCCTAGCTCAACAAAAAACACGAAAAGCTTGCCCTTTGTGTGTTATCTATGTGCACATGCTTTTAGCTTACCTTGGGCTTACTCCAAATCCACAAGAAAAACAGTGAAAGATATGAAAAAACGACACCAAAGCACCATAAAAACACCTAAAAATACAAGAAACAACACAATAGATCAAAACACTAAAAACATGCAAAGAAAATGATTTTCCTAGCAAAATGATCAAAGACTATCAAATATGCCATAAGCATAAAATCAATGTTTTGGAGAGTTATCACACTGTCAAACTTAGGTTTTGCTAGTTCTCAAGCAAAATGAAGAGAAAACACAATTGCAAAGTCTCAACAACAAAGAAAAGATCCAATAGTTGGTTCTACATTAAGCATAGATCACCCACAAGTGCCTCAGAAGTCATCAAACCTATTTGGTAATGATCAAGTATTGACAAGGCACACAACTCTTGTTTCAACTTACACACAAACACTAGCACAAGTTTAATGTTCTTTATGCATGCAAAGTCCCGCACCTAGTCAAGTGAAAGACTTAGATTCAAATGCATTCCCTTATACTAGCACTTGTTCATACCCATGATAAATGTTGTTTTCGTAACACTCTATACAAATGCAAGTCTGAATCAAGGAATCAATATGACTTCAAGGGTTTTAATGTAAAGCTTAATTTATGAGGATTGTAGATATAGATAGAGTGACTTACAAATAACCATAACACTTGTTCATGGCCGTGAGCACCTTAAGACTCCATCGAAAACCACCAACAATGTATTTATCCTAATTCATTGTAATGGCACTCTTTATTGGTGGTGGAAATTAAATGGATGGGTTTTAGGGGAAATGTTCACAAGTGTGAAGAGAAGTGATTGGTGGTGTCACTTTTGGGATAAGTGGTGATAGAGATTTTGCTTCAGTGACATTAGGTTTTGTGATGGTTTTTTGCCAATTGGCTAGGAAAATAGTAGCCAATTGAAAATTAAGTTGAGGGTTGAACCAATTTTGATGCAGCTTGGAAATAGAGCAAGGTCCCTTTCAAAAAAATAGTAGTATGTAGGTTCATTTTTTGTGGAACATGTGCAGAGAGATCTTTTTCTCTCAAAAGTTCTCCAACTTTGATTGTTTGTCAATAATTTCTTATGCCTAAGTTCTTTCAGGGACTTGATATTTATAGTTTTTAGTTTTGATGGGTTTAGACACATTAGGTTATTTTTGTCCCTCCTAATAGGTTCAAGTTGTCTTTTAGGCTCTCTAGCCCTTTTACGTAGTTAATTTTAAACCCATTGGCAATTTTTAGTTAAATTATCAAATTGCTCTTACAGTCAATTTTTAGCTGTATCATCAATTCCCCTATTTTTGATAGGGAAACTTTAATTTCGTATAAAAAATATAAAATAAGTATAATTTGTTAATTATTTTTTTTATTTTGATTTGTTAAAAATAAGATTTATTAAATGGATAATTATTCTTGAATGATATGTTTGCAAGTTTTCAACTTCTATCCAAATTGAAGTTGAGTAGGTCTCAAAGTCTTCAATACTCCTAAGAGGTGCTCCATAAAGGTGGCTTTGTTGGCATTTAAGGAATTAGAAACAACAAAGAAACTTTTATTTTCAACAAGGAGAGAGAGAGAGAGAGAGAGAGAGAGAGAGAGAGAGAGAGAGAGAGAGAGAGAGAGAGAGAGAAAAGAAGGCTCCATAGTAGTATTGAGATGAATCCTTAAGGTAATATAATTTCTACTCCTTAAACTCTTTATTTTATTTATCATTATTGACTCTCTTGATTACAAATTTTTTTACAACTCTCATGAGTTAATAAAAACTTTAGGGTTTCGATCAAGCTAAAAATATATCTTAGAGCAAGTCTAGTTTTGAGTCAAGCCTAGGAAAGGAATGCTCAAGTAACCAAACTAGAGGAAGCAAAGAAGGAGACATGTTGCACACTCATGGGAAATTGGCTTTAGATGATCGCAAGGGCCCATGGGAAATTGCCTAAGAAGCTCGCTAAGTGCTCATTGGTGATTTCATATAGCACTTATGAGGTTTGCCCTTTGAAGCTTGTGACATACTAGGCATGCATGCTCAAGATGCATTAGGATTGGTTCATGCTCACTGGAATTGTCTTCCTCATGGCTTTGTAGTGTATTCAGTCCTCTATCGGATATGTTGTCAATCCAAACCTTAGAAAGTTTTGAAAAGTTTATGAATTCTCATAGTAGGGATAAAACTAATGAGTTATCTTTGTCATCTAGTTTTGATTCCAAAGAAGAAGGTTCTTTTAATGAGGAATCTTAGGGCATTCAAGCTATGGATTGTAGCTTTGTTAAGGCAATGGGATTCAAGTGCTTACCTGGACCAATGGAGTTAGATATCTTGAAGCATAGGATATATGAATTTGACGCATTCAAGCTTATCCTTTCTTCATCTCAAGACAACATGATGTTGTATCCTCGAGGAAATATTACTATCTTCAGCAGTTATTTCACTTGTGGGTTTTCATTTTCTTTGGACCCTCTTTTGTTAGACATAATGTGAAGTTATGGTGTATGTTTAAGTCAATTTGTGCCCAACTTTTTCATGTATTTTTCAAGGTTTTGACAGTGTTTAAGGGAGTTTGGTTTGCCACTATTAGATATTTATCATGCTTTGTTTAGGATGCGAGGAGTAACACAAAAATCATTCTTCCATTCTTTTTCTAAACTAAATAGTAAGTTATTGTATAGGTTGCCTTACTCGAAGGGTCTTTAGAAGGATAGGTATTTTTTTATTCGAATAAGGGTTGGGATTTTCCTAGTGAGTGGAGTAGTTCTCTTTCTTTGATTCATCTTAGTCACGTTTATTGCTGTCTTCACATGAGTTTTGCCGATGTGTGGTTGTTTAGCTCTCATTTTAACATCGCTTACATCTTTTTGGCCTATATTTAGAATATTTTGCTTTCTATTTCATGATTTTTTCTTGCATGCATGTTCTTGCTCTTTTTCCCTTATATTTATATAGAATATTTGTATTTTGACCTCATTTTTCTTTTCACATAGTGGCAGGAAAGAAGACTAATTTCACAAAGATCCAGGCTTGAAAAATAGAAGGAAGAGCACACTAAAGATGTGTTGTGGAGAAACACCATAGGGAGATACCCCCAAGTGGATGCGGTTTGAACCCTTAAGGCTAATGGCAGTACGAGACATGTGCTTCACTAGTATGGGTGGTGTTTGCACCTACCATAGATGATGAGCTTAAGGCGTTGCCTTCTAATCTTATGTGGAAACATGTTTGTAGATCCACCACTTGCCCACAAGCTGCTTGTCCTTTTCACAGTAGTATGGTAAGGGATTTTTACACTATAGCTTGTGGCAGAATTAAGAGATAGATTCCATTATGATGTGGCTAATATTAATTTTAGTGTTGATCTTATATAAGACGTTGTGAATGCATATGAGCAAGGAATGTTGGAGATTCTCCTCTTCTCTATTGATTGGGATAGCTACTGGTAACTTTGCTTAGGTATGAGTTTATTTTATCACTTGAATTTATTTTTATCATGGTTCCTTTTCTTTATAATGCCATAATGATTTTTGACTCTTGAACATTTTTGCATTTTTGGAGTGCAGGAATGGAATTTGGTTGAGCAGTTGTTTAATCAAGTAGAAGGAGCTTTTACAATGGTAAAATATCTTAATGAGGAGGCTATCATAGTGGTTAAGCAACAGAGTCAGAAAGAAGAGGAGCCTTTGAAGGTAAAGGATGTGAAAGAGGTAAAGAATAGAAAGAAGTTCATTGAGTCCTCTGTTGTAAGGACTTTCATTTATGCTACTCATTAGGTTACGTTCAAAGAGTTCAATAGCTCTAATAAGTTCTTTGAAGTGGTTGAACTAGAGATGATGGTGATCTATCGTAGACCATCTAGAGTTGTCACCACACTTTTAGTGAAATAGAGCATTATCGTATAGAAAAGTCGTTGATGCTAGAACTACTATCCTAGTTAAACCTTGCTATTAGAAAGTTTGAGAAAGGTTCTAAAGCTAGAGTGGAGAATATCGTAGAGTAGCTAGCAGAAGTAAGCCTACAAGAATGAAGATGTTATACTTAGGATAATAGTAGCAAATAGAATTTATGTTTAGGACTTTGTCACTACTTAGCATTTTTCAATTAGTTTGAGTAGTATTTTGGTATGATTTCTCTTTCATATTATTGTTTATTCTCGAAGGCCAAAGATTGGTTAGATATCATTATTGTATTTTTTGTTTAATTTCAATAAAGTTTCTTCTTTTACTTATTTTGTATTCATGTGAACACTTAGCCAATCGAATGACTATTGATTCTGTGTACATATGCTTTGTAGATTGGATCATAAAAGGTAGGGAGGCTACCCTTAGGTGCCTACAAAAGTTTTGGGTATCGGTATTAGCATCATACGAATCCATGGATGCCCTTATATGTGCTAATTTTAGGTACACAGGGCGTCTATCTCTGGCACTTGTGTGGGAGAGCAATTAAGCAGGGAGCTATATTCATTTTTCTCTTCTTTTTTCTTTTTTTTTGTAAGCCCTTGAAGGCTTATTAATGGCATGATGCCTTTAATAATCGCTCAAGGATGTAGAAAATTTGTTTAGTGAAGTCGCATGACCATTTTAGCAAGTTTTATGAGTTCCAAGTGACTGTTGTAGCTATGAGTGTAATATGAAGTGAAATTATCCTAATGGAGCCTAGAGCTATCCTTTATCAACATTAGTTCACCTCGTGCGATGTGAGGTTCTCTAAGAGGGGAAAATTGATTTTATGCCCTAATTAGATAGACATTAATATAGTGTTCAAGTATTATGATAAGAAAGGATGTGTTTTATAAGTCTCCTTCATTATAAGTGCGCAGTGACTTAAGAAGTTGCTGGACTTAGGGAATTTTCTTTACTTTTCTAAGTGTTGAGGCATTACCATCCCTCTCCTCATGAAGATTCAAGGCAAGCTTCTTTCACTTATTTGTGTAAGTGTTTTCTAAAGAACTTCTTAGTGAGTTTCTCCAAAGAAATTGCATGTGCTCCTAATAGAATCTTTAGTGGGCTTTTGTAGAGAAATTGCTATATACTCATGGGGAGTCGATAATAGCTTTTTTAGAGATTGCCATGTACTCTTGAGGGGAGTTGATAGTAAGCTTTTTCGAGGTTGCCACATATTTTTTAGGGAAGCCAATAGTAGGCTTGTTTATAGAGATTGCACGTATTTTGAGGGTAGCTAATAATGGGTTTTTTTTAAGTGACTACAATGCACCTCCATAAGGTTTAATTTTAAGACACTGCAGCCAACCACGTATTCCAAGTGGCTTGTATAATGGGATTATGCATGTTGTCTACCATGTATCCCTTGCACTCCTTGAGAAGACTTAAAGTGAGATTACACCTAAAAGTTTTTTAGTAATGCCTTATTTATAGGAGATGAAAGGTTCAAGATTATGGAAATGAAAATGTAATGTGAAGAATACAAAAAATTATACATTTATTTGAGAGATTAATGGCACTAAAAAATGAAGTACGATTCCTGAGTAGGTAAGCTTTATTTAGATCCAAAAATGAGATACTAAATAATTCTTAAAAGTAAAAAGAATAGTCCCAAAGAAAGTATGAAGTACTTGTAGGTGTGGTTACTTAGTTAGCCAATTTATAAGAAATTAGTTACTCTCCAAAACTATAGCGTTTGAAGTTGAACTTCGATTGGTATCATTTTAGCTGCTCTAATGACTCCTTTATGAGGATCATCTTCATGTTTGCAGCAAAAGCAAAGTTCAATTCTTAGTTGTGAGTGTTTTCTAGGTGGAGTCTCAGAATTCTTCCTTTCTTCATTACTTAGGTCATTCTCTAAGCAAGTTTCTCCATCCATCAACATATTGACCAAGATATCTTTATTGGATTGGAGCTTCAATCTTATCTGTCAAGTTTTAGTATTATTCTATGGTGTCTACTAAAATTATGGAAGTTACAATATCTTGAAGAATTGCTCTTCATTGGACTTCTGGCACCCATTGAGGGGTATCTAATTAGACCTTAGAGTGTGGCAGCTTGAAACATCTTTATCATTTTAGTTGTAAGAGACATGTACTGAAGTCATATTTCTCCAGTTTGTTGTGTGCTCATGGCCTGTTTTTGTTCTAAGTTGGCTCCTAAATTTAGCATCTTATATTGGACAATATTTTAAAGAGTCACCACTTCTTACTTCATTTTCTTCTTATTTCTTTGCACTTGCATTTTATTTGGATGGGTTCTTGTAGCTTTAAACGACTCAACTTCTCTAGAACATTGCTTGTCACCAGGTGTTGACCTCCAAATACACCTAAAATTAGGTAAATAATGTAGGCTCGTGTATATTTTGACTCTTGCGTTGTTGTCTTCTCGATGTTGGCATCACCTATCTTGATGGGTCTTCCCTAGAGCAATAAGGGTGCCCTGATGGCAAGGAAACTGTCTTCATCATGTGTGTAATGTAGCTTGGTGAGTTTCAGGTGCTTACCAAACTATAGATAATAAGACTTATTCTTCCCAACTTCTAAAGCATCCCTAAGACTACTCACCTTTTTCATCATGTACTTCCCAGGGTATCTTGTCCAGATGAGTCTCTTTTATCTATAGTCCTTCAAGTGCCTATACCAATTAGTGGTGTGTCTGTTGCATTGGTGGAAATGGTATCATTTGTATGTCTTTTACTTTTTTGCATCTTTTATTGTCTTGTGAGGAGGATGCATAACAAGGCCATGCCATAAAGCTTTATGTAGAATCTTATCTCATGAAATGTAAGTAAGGTATTGGTGGGGAATACCTAAGACTGACTTTGCTTGTATGCTTTGAGCAACTTATTGTGATTATTCTCTTTGTTAAATAGTCTATGCTTCTTTATCTTCAGGACCATTGCGGGCAGGATTAAGCTCTTGACATCATTTGAGGGTTGTAGTGCTACTGCAAAAGTTTACCATCTTGCCACAATAGGTGTTGATTCAAAAGAGTTTCCCTAAGAGGACTTAAAATTTTTGTTAGAGATGGAGAAGGAAGAGTAAGGCTTCACTTAAGATTGATCCTTTGGAAAGCTTGCTTTAGGAAGGATAAAGCCCTTAGTCTGAATGGTAAGGTTGTATTAATTCCTCCACGCATGAAGCAGTTAAGTTGTCTAGGATTTGTGCGGTGACACTCTCTAGCAAACTCATGAATACTTCGGGAATTAATAGTGACATGAGGTCTTAGGGAAGTGGTGCCTGATTTATAGGCCTTTTAGGAGAATGGGCACATAAGGGTACAACTCCAGTACTAATTGTGATGGTAAGTCCACCAAGTGGTTCTCCGTATTGCCAGATGTTGATACCTTTTGGATATTGAAGTAGTGAACTTTGTATCTCACCTACATTCTCAACATTCATTTTTGTCCTTTGAGTTTCCATTGATAGAGCCAAAATGATGCTATTTGGAAGTGACCAAGGTCCCTTTTGGAAAAATAGTAATACGTTGGTTCATTCTCTAGAATGCGTGTTGAGAGATTTTTTCTTCTCAAAATTTCTCTAATTTTGATATTTTTTCCCAATAATTTCTTATGCCCAAGTTTTTTTTAGGACTCGGTATTTATAATTTTTAGTCTTGATGGTCTTAGGCCCATTAGGATTTTTCTGCACCTCTTGATGGGCTTAAGTTGTCTTTTAAGCTCTATGTCCCTTTTACTTAATTAATTTTAAGTCCATTGGGGATTTTTAGTTATTTTACCGAATTGCCCTTATATTTAATTTTTGGCAATATCAAATTCCTTTAGGGATCTCCATCTCTAGGGGTGCCAACATGACATTGATGATTGAGTTAGAACTCAGTTTAGGGCTACTAGTTGGGCTTGAAATTTAAGTCCAAAGCTAACCTAATTTGAGTAAACTCTTGGTCTATTTAGTTTATTTAATTTGTATTGATAATTTTGTTATGATTAGATTGAATTGGGCTTAATAATTTCGGAATTGAATTAGCTATATAATTTAAATAAAAGTAATAAAATATATTTTTTGAATTGGACTTGTAACATTAACCACAATCAGACTAGCACTCAAACCTCATAACATCATTCAGCTTAATTGAATTGGACTTAATAACTAGAAATAATTAAACTCATGACAAGTAACTCATTGTGTTCAATCAAGTTATTTGAGTAAACCTAAGGCTTAAGATAAAATTGATAAATTTATAAAATTAAATTGTTAATTACATACAATTGAGTCAAATAATTCACAAATTGAGTTTAGAAACTTGAGAATCAAAACTTATCTAGAAATTTAAATAAAGATATTATGTCGTTAAAATTGGATTTGTCAATTCGAAATGATTAGGTATATACTATTGATTAGCTGAGTTGAATTATATTAATTGAAGTAGATAATGTTGGAATAGTGTTCGCAAACCAATTAAATTGGCATGTAAACTATTTCACTTGTGATATAATCTTTATTGAATGATATTCATTAAATGACCATCTTCATCTTATGCTTATATTTACTTCATTGGCATTTGGTTGAAGTCTTTAGATCATATAAAACTACGGGACTCGATCAAGTACCGGGTGGTGATATGAAATGAGTCTTACACGGTCGTGATCTTAAATCTTTCAAGTCGTAAGATTTTACAAGATGGGACATCTAAGATCTGGATAGACTTGCACTAATGATGCATAAATTTAAGAGTTAGATATTGCTCCATTTCATGAGCAAGACATATGAAATATGGGTGCATATTAGTAGGTGCTTCTTAGGGAACAAATTCACTAAAAGCTTGCTAAGAGAATCCACTAGATAGTTGTAGAGGCAAATTAGTAGTGGCAAGTTTTCCAACTTATACTAGTGCATAAAATTTGTCATTTGACCTAAGGATCCATGGTAATCTTATGTTTAGGTCCTTATATTTTGACTCTTCTTTGGCCACATAGTGGGTTGTTTGGTTAGAGATTGGGTATGAGCTAGTTGGACATGGAGGTTTGTGAGATCTAAGATGGGATCTGTCTCCTCGTCTTTGTGAAGAGTGCGTACATCTCTTATGTATTCTATAATAATCGATTCCAAGAAATCTTTGTGCAAGGTAGTAAGACAATTTGAAAAAGAGTTTTCCAAATATGAGGTCACAAAGGAGAATCAAACATTGGGAATATAAACATAGTATCGAGGCTATTAGGAAGCTAACAAATATCTTACTCTAGGCCTTTTTTGAGAGATACGAGACAGAAGGACCGTATTTGCATGGTATGTGTAGAGCTAGAATGGTTCTCTAAAATTATTCATTTAAGCCAATTAGTTGGGCTCCATGTGCTTGAGGTTGGACATTGACCATAGAGATTGGGTACTCTTCAATTAATGGAGATTAATTAAATTAAATCATTAGTTTAAAGGAGTTTAAACTAATGTAAATATTTTATATTTTATAAGTCACAAAAAGTTGTGAGCCCATGTCCAATGAATGATACAATCTAATGGGTCACACACAAAAATCAATTGCAAATCCTACTTGATGAAGGGGAATTTTCTAAGAGTTAGAAAAATTCCTTAATGATTGATTTTGGAGGTAGACGGTTGATGCAATTTGTAGTTATTTTGGCTTCATCAATTTAATTGTTAAATTGATCTAATTAATTTGAGTTAAATTAATACCAATTAATGAAGGGGTTAATTATTTGGTGCCACATGACACTACAACAAATTATAATTTTAGTAACAAGTAATTTTGTTACATAATGCTGAAATTCATTGCCCAAAATATTGGTAACCAAGTTTTTGTTACTGAAGTTTTGTGCCCTAAAGCCCATCGCAAAAAGTCTTAGCAACGAAATTTATAGTTTGTTACAAATGATGCCCTTATGGCGACGAAATGTATCGTCACAAAAAGTTTCATATTAGTGATAGAATAATGTTAGTTACGGCAGATTTCTACAGCATAATGAAATACCTAGTTACCAAAACATTAATAGTTTTGTCGCCTTTTATTTTTTGTTACCAATGTGTATTATAATAATATTATTTATTTAATTAAGTATAGTTACTAATTGTTTATGTAACAAAATATTTTGTTACAAATAGTTAAATAATATTTTAATTCAAAAATAAGCATTTCATTACTATTGGAATAAATAATAAAGAGTTTTGTTATGAAAGAGTTTAAAAGTTTTGTTACAGTTAGCACTTGGCAGGTGGGCTCAACATTAATTGGGCTATTTTTGGTCTGGAAGGACCGCTACACCTTGCCCACCTCACCCGTACCCCTGCTGGAATGACAGACCATAAGTTGGAGAACACTAGGCCCAACAATTCCTGGGCTGGAAGGACTAATGCTCCTAGCCCGTTTGCATGCACATGGCCTACCTTGCTTGCTCCCGCTCCCTGTTGGAAATGAAAACTCAAAATCTGCTGCAACAAAGACTCGAACCCACGCCTTTTCTTGCACTTGCAACAAAGAGCTTACCAACTTGGCTACAACTAATTTTTATTAATGTAGATATGTGCATAGATACTTATTATGTTTGACTTGGCTTATTTAACTATTTGCGAATCATTTTTGTCTCATTTGTATCCCTAATTCTTAATGTAAATATAATAAAATTATAAAAAATATTAGTCAAAAGAGTAAAAGGTGTGGATTTTTTTTACACTATTAAAAACAAGTTTTGAAAATTAATGATATGACATAATTAGTTTATTAGAATATTTTAGAATAATATTTTATTTTTAAAAATAAAAAAATAATTGTCATTTGAATAAATAAAATAAGAATATCAAATAGTGAACTAAAAGAAATAAACAGAAAGTGTGGGATAATTATCTAACATAATTGCATGAAGCAAAGAAATTTTATTACATTTATGTATATACAAATTGTTATGTAGAGGAGTATTATGTTTGCATTGTGACTTTTGGCTAAAAAAATACTATAATAATTCACTTCATTAATCATAATATATAATATTAACAAACAAGTAGACATATAGACTAAGTGGGTGTTTGGCTAAGTTTTTAATGAAAAGATATTATAAGAATTTTTTTAGCTTATAAAAATATTAGATTTTATCTTTTAAAATAAACCTTTCAATGTATGAATAAAATAAAAGTTTAAAATTCATACGATCTAAATTATTACAGGAGTATATTCAAATTTTAAAATAAGTGAATACCTCTTTACATTTTGTGGAAGAGTTTATAATATGAAACAATTTATTTTAAAAATTTATAAAAAATAATTGGCATTACATATATATATTAAAAAATTGTGGACAAAATCCTTTGCAGTAGAAAACAAAGGGCAATCTAATAAGCAAAAGAAACAATATTATTAGTTGCAGTGGCTTAGAAAAATCAATGCAAAGTTATTTGTTCAGTGGCGATTACACTAACTGCCGCCATTTATTATGAATTCCATGGCGGTTTTTCGAAATCGTCTCTAAATGGCTAATTTAACGGAGATTTTGATAAATTGTCACTTAACCACCAACAAATTAATTTTTTGCATCAATTTAGACAAGTTGTTGCAAAATATAAGTCACAATTAACCTATTTTCTTGTGGTGTATATATATACTATCTATGTAAATAAGTATGAATAAAAAATTATATTATATATATTTATAAATATTAAATAATATTTAATTGGAAATGAATAAATAGAAAAAATAGATAAAAATATAAGTAATTTAAATTTTATTGATAAATTTATATATATATGTATATTATATGCATAAGTATAAATAGAAAAAATAAGTATACATGTATGAATAATTAGAAAGAAAAAAGATAAAAGTAAAAATTATTTAAAATTTTATAGATACATTTATATATATATATATGTATAAAATGAGAATATATGAAATAATGAGAAATGAGAAACAATTATAAATATATATATGTATAAAATGAGAAATATATGAAATAGTGGAATAAGAGAGAAATGAGAATAAAAAAAAGAAAAGAATGAAAAAAAAGAAAAAAATAAAAGATGATAATAAAAAGTTTTTTAAATTGAATTGTATATATGTGAAATGATTATGGGTAAATTGATCTTTTTACATTAAAATTATGTTAACTGGGCAACAACAATTGAGGGGGAGGTGGCGTTCGTGGTTTTATAAAACATAAGAAAATTATTTTGTGTGTATATATATATATATATTTTTCACAGGAGGGTTTGATGCTTATTTCACAAATCACAGGAGGTAAATAGCAACTAGCCCAATAAAATTGTTACCATTTCGATGGAGCCCTTACTTTCTTTCTTTTTTTTTCTTTGCTATTAAAGTGTTTGATTGTAATGGAAAAATTGCATTTTTGGTCCAATTGGATAGAGGGTTTGCACTTTTGATACTTAAGTTAACACTTATAGGACCAAAACTTTAAATTTTTTTAATATATTTGGGACAACATCTCAACTTTCGTCAGTGTTCAGGCAAAATCATTAAATTAAAAACAATTAATTACCCAACACCCCCAAAATTTTGATTTATTTATAAAAATTTCACAAATTTTGAAATGCCCAATCAACCTTCATTACATTATTTTTAAAAAAAATAATAATAATAATAAAATTTAAAAATATATAAGAAAATCCCCATAAAAAATTAAAAATTTTATATAAAAATATAAATATATGTAAAATAAATATCATATAAATATATACATAAAGATATATATATATATATATATATATATATAACACCTACCTTTCTCTCCTCCAACCCCTCACTGCCATGGCCGGCGGCTAGCCATGGAAAAATGGCCGTTGGCTTGTAGCTGGCCATGGTTGATTAGCCGTTGGTCATGGCCTAGCCTAGGGGTTGGGGTTGGGGTTGGTGGTAGGGGGCCCTGGTTGGAAGAGGCAGGGATGGGTGGGGGAAGGGGGGAGAAGGAGCATATATATATGTATGTATGTATATATATATATTTATTTATTTATTGTTAATTAATAAATTTTAATCAAATTAACCTAAATTGATTTTTTTTACTCATGTTATTTATTTAAAATCATTATTTTGTTCAAAATAATTAAAAATATTTATTTATTTAAAATTATATTATTAGGATAAAATTTTAGATTTTATTTTTATTTAAATTATTTGTTTTGATTAATAAATAAATTTAATTTTTTTACTTATATATACACACGTCAAGGTTTCACAGGGTTCAAACTCTAGATCTCACACACTTTGACTTATTTATTTTTTTATTAATTTATAAGTTTAATGAAATTAGTTTAAATTAGGGCTTGTTTGTTTATGAATTGAAGCATCTTGTCAAAATATTTTAGCAAAATAGTTTTTTGGAAGTGGGGTTGTGGATTGTGATGGTTGTTTATTTGTATTTTGGGTGGTAGGTAGAAAATAAATTGGAAGAAAATTATTTATTTATTTATTTGTGCTTCAGGAGAAAACAAGATATCATATCAATAACATTTTTATTGGGGCAGTAAGGTGAAATTGACATTTTGAAATTACTATAGTTAGTATGATAATTTTAGATCTTATTTTTATTTTTAAATTATTTATTTTAGTTAATAAATATTTTTTATATTTAATAAATATATTCAACTTAATCTAATAAAATTATTTTAGATATGATCATTTTTTAATATTATTGAGACGTAATTTAAAAATAAAATCAATTAAGAGATGGATTTAATTTTTATTTTTATTTTGTAATTTAGAATTTGATTAAATTACTTTAGATATGTTGATGATTTTATATTTTTATTTTTTAATCCAACTTCAATTAAAAGATTATTTAATATTTAAAAAAATTATTAATAAAATTATTTAAATTTATTCTGAGTAATTTAAATAATATTAAGGTTAAACCCCCATGTTAAAAGTTACAAATAAGTCTAGGGGTATTTTTGTCTGAAAAATAGTCAAAGCAGTTTTTGAAGGACATTTTTGAATTTTAATTCAACCGACATCTTAAAATTTGTTAAGGATGCTAATAGTTCTTCAAATATTTAATTAAATACATGGTGATAAAAAATAATTTTATTAAACTTATAACTATATTACTAAGTTTATATTACATTGTCATGAGTATTTCAAAATAATTTCAAAATTTTCAACTATATTGAAATTATACAAGTTGATTAGTTTCAAAACAATTTGCGTTAATTAAGTGTAGAAAATTTTCAATAAGTGCATGTTCAAATCGTCCACATCAATATATTATTAGTACAGAATATTTTAATTTTTAAAATGAAATTGATTACACATACAAACTAAAGTTTTTAGAATTTATAAATAATTTTTCTAAAATCATCTTGTTCAAAAACAATGTCCTAATAAATAACAACAATAAATAGAATTAAATTTTTAACCCCCATAATAGTACATCATAATTCATCTTATAATATAAGATCAAATAAATAATTTTTATATATACTATTTATACACAAAATGGAGGGAGGAGCAAAAATTTGGAGTTAAAAAAAAAAACAATAGGGGAAATCATTTTTGGAGGAAAACTTATTTTTTGAAGGAAATATAATATGTAAACAAACTAATTCTTAAGAACAATTTGTTCAGGTTCATAAAAGTTAATAATCATTATATTTAATAATATATTTTAAGTTAATACTTTTTTTACACTATATTAAATCACAAAAGTTATCTTCAATTTAGTAATTTATATAGTAAGACATACACACAATTAACATATAGATATTTATAAGTTATAAAAATCTTTAACTGGCTAGTACAATGATTAAAAAATAAAATGTAACATTAACAGGCCTAACTTTAGGGATTATTTATTTTTCATTAAGTATTATGGTAAAGTAGATTTCTTTCTTGTCTTTTGCTATTTAGATATGTAACCTTTAACTAATTATTTTAAGGAGTTTTTTGAATTTTTCTAAAAGAAATTGTAATAAATTATAATAAAAATTTAAGTTTGCTATATGATGTCAATTCATTATATAATCTAAGATAAAAGAAATTAAGTTTGCTATAAATTATTTATACAAAGAAAATTGAGGAGCTAAAATTTAGAGGAATCAAGAAAATAAAGAGAATTCATTATTATTAGAGGGAATCAAATTTTGGAAGAAATCAAGTAAAATTATTATGTCAAACTAATAATAAAAAAAACTATTAATATTATTTATGGTCCAAATTTTGGAGGGAAACAAAATCCAATTCACTAAATGAATTTATACATATGTATAAAATAAGAATATATGAAATAATTAGAAATGAGAAATAATGATAAATTTATATAAATATAAAATGAGAAATATAAGATGAATCTTCTTTAAATTTTATTAAAATTTATATGTATATAAGTATGGATAAAAAAATTATATTATATATATTTTTATAAATATTAAATATTATTTAATTCGGAATGAATAAATCAAAAAATAGATAACATAAAAGTAATTTAAATTTTATTGATAAATTTATATATATATATATATATATTATGTGAATAAGCATAAATAGAAAAAATAAGTATACATGTATTAATAATTAGAAAGAAAAAAGATAAAAATAAAAATTATTTAAAATTTTATTGACAAATTTATATGTTCAAATATGTATAAAATGAGAATATGTGAAATAATGAGAAATGAGAAATAATGATAAATTTATATATATTTATAAAATGAGAAATATACAAAACAATGGAAGAAGAGAAAATTGAGAATAAAAAGAAAATAAAAGAAAATTATAAAAAAAGAAAATTAATAAAATATGATAATAAAAATTTATCTAAATTGAATTGTAAATATGTGAAATGATTAAGTGTAAATTATTTTTTTATATTAAAATTATATTAAATGAGCAACAAATATAGAGGGGGAGGTGGTGTGCGTGATTTTATAAAACATAAAGAAGCTATTTTGTGTATATATATATATATATATATTTTCATAGTAGGATTTGAAATTAAAACAAATATTTGAAATAATTATTTTAAATCAAATTGGTAGTTGGATTGGGTGGATTTGAGAATCAAATCAACTCAAACCTAACCAAATACAATTTAAGTTGGGTTAGTGTAGAGTATTTTCAGGTTGTTATCTGGTTGGGTTGGATTAGGGTTGAAAAAATTAGTGTTATACTCCTACGTCAACTCAATCCGAACCCGCATGACCCACTCAAATTGCCACCCCTAAATGACATCAATTTATTATAAAATTAGCAAAGTCCAATTAGTAGAAAAAGAGTTGCTAAAACCCATTTAATTAGCTCTTCAATTTGATGTCAAATCCAATTCTTTACCAAATGACATTAATTCACTAAAAAATCGATGAACTCATATTAATAAAAGAAAAGTTACAAAAGCACAATTAATCAATTTTTTAAGTTAATGTCAGATCTAATTCATTTTAAAATCCAATTCACTAATTTATTAGGAGAATTATTGAAGCTCAATTAATGAAAAGGAAGCTGGCAAAGCCCAATTAACGTATTCTTTAAATTAGTATGAAGTCCAATTTGTCAATTTACTAAAACATTAGTTAAGCCCAATTAGTAAAAAAATAAGTTGGTCAACCCAAAGTAATCAATTATTTGAACTAATATAAAGCCCAATCAATAAAAAGTATGCTCAGTTCCTTGAAGAAAGCTTGATTCATCATTTAGCTCAATTCAAATTTGTTCAAGACCAATTTCTGAAATGAAGCCTAATTCACTACTTAATTTACTATAAATTTGGTCAAACCTATTTCATAAATGAGAACTCCCAATTCATTGAATAATTCACAAAAAAGTTATAAAGCCCAATATTTTAAAGAAATTGGCCCAACTAATGGATTATTTACTTCAAATTTCTTTGAGCTCAATCTTTAAAATAAAACATAGTTAAGTAATAATTCATTAAAAAATTGATTAAACCCAATTAACAAATTCTTTACATTATTGTGAGGTCCATTTCTTAAACAAAAGCCCAACCCACAAGTATTAGTAAAAATTTGACTTAATATTTATTTAAAATTAGTAACAAAAATCATTATTACCATATATGTACAATTGATATTTGAAGGGAATGAGTTTTGGAGTGAAGTTAATTAAAGTTTACTAACTAAAAACTTCATTACAATATATTTTATTTGTAACAAATATTTTGTTGTTACAAAAGGTACCAAATTTTGTTATAAATATATCTTCTTATATGATGGAAAATGTTGTATGTAACATAATATCATTTTTTGTAACAAATTATTATTTAGTTACGAATATAAAATATTTAAGGTAATAAATAAAAGTAACAAGACTTTTACTTTGTTACTCAAAAAAATGTTATTTGTACCAAAAAATCAATTTTGTTACAACAAATCTAGTATATATAACAAATTTTACCTTTGTTACCAAACTTTTTGTTACGTGAAATGCAATTTGTTGTAGTGTGACTATCAATTAGTCAAGTTAACTTAAGGAGTCAACTTAATAGTGACTTGCTTAAAGAGTAAAGCAAACTGACTCAAGAGTTAAGTTAAAGGTTAATTGATTAAATTAAAGTGTTTAATTAATTAAAATGAAGAATTTATTTTGGAGGGAAAATTCAAATGAAGAGTTCATTTGGTGTGGCATTAGAAATTTGTTTGGATGACATTTAATGAGACGAAATGAAGATTCCAAATGAAATTTAAATGCACACAAAATTCGCATGTCACTTGCTAGCCAACTTGAGGAAGGTTGGCATCACACCATCCTCCCTCTACACATAGATATAGAGTAACAGAGTGGGCGGTCACTTGGTGTGAATTACACACAATCTAGATCTAAGATTAGATTCTCTTATTTTCCCTCCAATTTCTCAAGTAATGCCTCATGTGTCGAAGCTTCATTTTTCTTCATCTCCTACATCCAAATCAAGTTTTCATCGTTGCATTTCTCCTCTTTGTTCTCCAACTAACATTGAGAAGAATTAGATTGTGCATTGGTGTGTGCATCTTATCATTAGAGACAAGACAATTGGAATGCTAGCCTTTTGAAGATCCTCTATCTAGGAAGTCACTCAGAGGCATTTTTGGAGAGCCTTCTCATTTTCTGTTCTAGCTAAATTTTCTACTATAGATCCATCAAGGTGTTGGTGAATTCCACTTTAATTTTCAGTTGGAGGAAAAATCATTTGGTTGGGCAAAAGTTGCTGGAAATCCACTGTGTCACTAGGAGATAGTTTTCAATGGATTGAGATCTTCCAACTTACTCTTATTTTGAGAAATTCAAGGTAATCTTCATACCAAATTTAAAACTATGGCATGTTTAGATCCTTGGCTTCACATGTAGCCTAGTTATTTTTGTGTTTTTTATACTTTGATAATTAGATCCTAGTGCTACATGTGACTTCAAGTGGTATTGGGGCCTAATTCATGCTATGATATGAATTTTTGATTGATTGATTCATGTGATAGATGGATATAAATCCCTATATAATTGATCCAACCTATGGATTGGAGTGTTTGGATGATGTTTTATGTGGCTTCTTTGCTTGAAGAATTGAATGCATGCTAATATGTGTTTTAAGTGTTAATTCATGTGATTAATATATTTTAATTCGTAGTTGCTGATGTTGAATTTTGATTTGATGTTAGCTGATGTCAAATATTGGTTTAGCTTGTTAAGTTTGGCCTTAAGGTATTTTCGTCATTTTTAGATCCAATATGATTGGAGTATATTGGAGATTTTTGAAGAATGTGATTCTTAAAACTTTTTTAGAAGCATGATTGAGACTTGAAATTCCATTTTTAAAAGGTGTTTTGAATCTGAAATTTAATTTATATTGTGTGATTTAATGTTTTGGAGGTTTCCTAAAGTTTTGGGTACAGAAAAGTTGAGCATAAAATCACTTGACTTAGTTTTGACTCCAAAATAGAGGTAGCTGTTAGCCGTTGTTGGGCATTGGCCAAGCAATAAGTGTGCTATGCACACACTTGTTGCCCAGTCATGCACCTATGTTGGGCTGGCAGTAGCTGTTTTGAGTGGAGACATGTTTTAAGTGTTATTTTTGGTTTCTTTAGTGGCCAAAAGTGTTTTATTTCACACATAATAGATGCACAAGTGTTGTGCAAGGTCTCAAAATTATGTTTGACATTTTTGATTATTTTTAAAAACTTGTTAAAGTTAATCTTCAGTAATGATGCATAAATGTTATGCTTGATCTAGCTTGGTAAATTAATTGTTTATAAGATAAACAGTTGGAATTAAGTGTCTATTCTTGATTTATTTTTTTTGTTCATTTAAGTGTTTAATGAATGATGAATGAATAGGGATGATTATGTGCTTTTAATATTGATTTTATTTGTTTCAAGTTGTTGAAATGGATTGTATTAAATGAAACTTGCATGCCTATTTATTCTACTTTATGAAAGTTACGAGAGTAGAATCACTAAGAGTGAGGATTTCTTTCTTTTGTAAATGTTGCAAGGAGCAAAGAAGACCAATGGAGGTTTGAAGATCCATGAATGTATAGGGATACACTCATATAATAGTTAGGTTTAATCAATCCACACAAAACCAACTAGGTGATGCACATATGACTCTATGTACACTACTTAGTCAAAGCTCATGGTCATCCCACCCAAGGAGCATGCTAGGTGTATTTACTTATTTAAGCTTTCCATATCTTATTGATGTATGAGATGCATGTTTAAGATATAAAAAACCTAAATAAGAAGATAAAATTGATGAAATCTTTGCAAGCAAGAAAAGTCCTCCATTTAGAATGTTTAAGTGCTACCAAATTTTAACTAAAAAATAATACAAATTAAAGGGAGTTTTAATTAATTCATACCTTTTATCAATATTATATGGCATGACAATGCTATCACATTTGTGTGATGTCTCACGAATCATGGGTCACACTTTTGATGGAAAGCTATAACCATATATTTAACATATTCTGCACCTTTGATTTGATACTTCCCATGAATTAGCACACAAGTTGTGGGATAACATGGAGCAATCTCAAATCAAAGTTTGATTGGTAGGTTTGATTTAACACTTAATAGTGTAGATGTCAGATGATTCATGAGTCTATATGAAAAGTGAGGCAAAATATATTAAAAGTTGCATGAGATATAATTAGAAAAAGTTGCTTACCTTTTGATTGTTTGTGGGTGTCTCATAAGTCATGGGTCCACTTACAAGTTCTTAGGGTCTTGAGATTTCCCAATTTTTTCTAGGGGGTGAAGGATTTGATAAATTTGTGGGAGAAAAATATACTTGAAAGACCATGAACTTGTTTTCCATATCATTATTCAGTCATATGCTTATAGTCTTGTTTTTGTCTCTTGTAGATTTTTGAAATATTCAAAAACAAAATGGCTAAGACTTTACTCCACACTATTTTGGAAACTAACAAGCTAACTAGGCCAAACTTTGGCAATTAGTTGAGAAACCTCAAGATAATTCTAGACTCCAAAAAGAGGACCTGTGTTTTTCATCAAAGTTTGTTGGACACCTTGGGAGAGGATGTTATTTATGAGGTCTATGAAGTGTTCACTAATTTTGTAGATGATGATCTACAAATGAGATGTCTCTTAATGGCTTCCATGACCAGTGAGCACCAAAAGACTCATGAGCATATGAAGCATGTTTGTGAGATATACAAACACCTACAAGAGTTGTATGGTATTCAAATAAGACATGAAAGATTCACTTTGTCAAGAGAGCTCCTTAGGTCTAGAATGGTTGAGGGTTCAAGCATCCATGATCATGGGCTCAAGATTATTAGACTTATTGAGAAGCTTTGATAGCTTGATGTGATCATGAATAATGACCTTTCTGTGGATTTGATCATATAGTCATTGCCTTTCTTGTTTGACCAATTCATTATGAACTTTAATATGTTCAAGCAAGAGGTGATGATTAATGAATTGGTGAACATATTGGTGACGGCCGATCCAATGATGAAAAAGAAAATACCTTTTATGCTTGCTTTCTCCTCTAAGTCTAAGGGCACTAGGTGTCCTAGGAAAAGAGGTAAAAAGAAGAAGAGTTCTTCCTTTAAAGGGAAGCAATACTTGAAGAGTTCAGAGGGAGTTAAGAAAAAGAAAGAAGCTAAAACTTATGCAAGTTGTTTCCATTATGGCGAAAAAGGGCATTGGAAAAGAAATTGCAAAGCATACCTTGCAATGTACTTTTCTAAAGTGCACTTGACGATTAATTCTTTCCCATGGGTATTTGAGACTACATGCAATTCTAATCTATGTAACTCGTTATAGGGGATCAAAAGAAGAAAAAGTCTTAATGAATAAAATATGATCCTTCACCTAGAAAATGGAGCAAGAGTTGCCATGATGATCCAAGGCATTGTCAAGTTATACTTAGGGAATGCTTATATTGCATTAAATCCTTGTTATTATGTACCTTGTTTTGCTGAGAACATTATTTCTATTCCTACTCTTGAAAATGATGGATATGATTTTTCTATATCGAATGGGATGTTGAAAGCATTAAATAATTATTTTTTAATTGCACAAGGTACATTAAATTACAAATTATACATATTTGATTCTCAACCTTCATTAATGCACATTCAATTAAGTAAAAAAAATTAGATAACCAAGAAGATGCCATCCTATGGAATGCAAGACTTAGATATATCTTTAAAAATAGAATGAGCAAGTTAAAAGCTCTCAAAGCACTAAATATTAGTGGCATTGAGGACTTTCCTACTTGTGAGTCTTATTTCAAGGGAAAAATAACTAAAGCTCCTTTTGTAGGACAAATGGAGCGTACCACAAGTCTCTTAGATTTGATCTATATGAATGCTTGTGGCCCACTAAGAGCTAGTGCAAGAGGTTATCTAATTTTATTTCATCACCTTCGCCGATGATTATAGTCAGTTTGGACATGTAGTCTTATAAAGTACAAGTTCAAAGCCTTATAGGAATGAAGTAGAAAAGTAAAAAGGACTTAGTATTGAAGCTCTTCAATCATATCGAGGGATAGAATACTTAAGTACCAAATTCTTAGATTATCTAAAAACGAATGGGATTTTCTCTCAATAGACTCCACTTGGCACATCATAACACAATGGAGTAGCTGAGAAGAGAAACCGTACCTTGTTAGACATGATACATGCCATGATGAGCTTTCCAATGTACTTATGTCCTTTTAGGGATACACCTTAGGAATGGCGGCGAAGTTAGTAAATGTAATACCTATAAAGTCGGTGCTAAAAATACCACATAAAAATGGTATGGCAAAGCATTCTTTACCATTATCTAAGGGTTTGGGGGTTTCCTACTTATGTCAAGTGGTTAGTGGGAGTAAAGTTGGATAGTAGATCCATCTTGTATAAGTTTGTGGGACATATAACCTCTCAGAAGGTTGGACCGAATTAAGAAGCAATCTAAAATGTTTAGATTCCTTTATGAGATGGGCCAATTGGATAGTGATCTGAAGATCTCTAAGGAAGCTATGTTGGACATAAACCTGACATTGGCTTGAAAGCATGAAATCTAAAATAGACTCTATGTGCTCCAACAAAATATGGACTTTGGTAGATCTACTGGAGGGAATTATTCCCATTGGTTGCAAGCAGATTTATAAGTGAAACCCAGGAGATAAAGGAGAGGTAATGACCTTTAAGGTGCAACTAGTGGCAAAAAGTTACACTCAAAGACCTGGTATTGATTTTGAGGAAACTTTTTAGCTAGTTGCAATGCTAATGAGAGTGGAAAAAGGTTACACTCAAAAACCTATCTATTTGGAGTTTACTTGCCATAGCCATATATTATGACTATGAGATATGAAAAATAGATGTGAAAACCAATTTCTTCAATGGAAACATTAAAAAAGAAATCTATATGGAGCAACCATAAGGTTTTACATCCAAAAGGAGTGAGTGAAAGGTTTGAAAACTATAGAGATCAATTTATAGGCTCAAACAAGCATTCTGAAGTTAGAGCATACATTTTGATAAAATAGCCAAATCATTTGACTTTGTCAAAAATGTCTATGAATTTTGTATGTATAAGAAAGCTTGTGGGAGTATATATAGTTTATAGTACTTTATGTTGATGGTATTCTTTTCATTAGAAATGAGAGAGAAATGTTAGAGTGTACTAAAGCATAGTTATTCACTCAATTTTCCATAACAAATTTGGGAGAATTATCTTACATATTGGGAATATGTATCTATAGAGATAGATCGAGGAGTATATTACGGCTTTCCCAAACCCCATAGATTGACAAGATACTAATGAGGTTTAGTATGGAAGAATCCAAGAGAGGATTCCTTTCAATAGAACATGGTATTCATCTATTTGAATTTATGGTCTCTAAGATTAATGATGAGAGATAAAGAACATCCCACGTACCTTATGCGTCTGCTATTGAGAGCATAATGTATGCCGTTGAATGTATAAGACATGCTTGAAGTGTTACGAGCCATTTCCAATCCAATCTTGGTGAATGTCATTGGATGGCCATTAAAATAATTCTTAAGTACTTGAGAAGGACTAAGGACTTATTTTTGGTATATAAAATATAGAATTAAAACTCGAAAGGTTTTCAAATTCTAGTTTTCATTCCAATATAGATGACCTAAAATCCATTTTTAGATTTATATTTTACCTTAATGGTGGTACGGTGAGTTGGCAGAGTTCCAAACAAGATACCATGGTTGAATCAATCATAGAGATGGAATATATTGCGGCTTTAGAAGTTGCAAAGGAAGGTGTTTGGATGAGAAACTTCATCCAAGAGTTGGATGTATGCCTAGTATTGTTGAACCAGTAGTTGTCATTTGTGACTACAAAGGGGAGGTAGTACAATCTAAAGAGTCAAGATCTCATTGGTGATTCAAGCACATATCGAGGTGATACATTTGATTAGGGAGATTATCGATAAAGGTGATATTCGAGTGGAGAGAGTTGCCTAGAAAAAGAATATAGTAGATCTACTGACTAAACTCCTATTGCAAAAGGTCTTTGAAGGACATCTTGAGAAGATAGGTCATAAGACTATGGGGAATTAACTTTATGACAAATGAAGATTGTTGGAATAATACCTCGCAAGTTAATTAAATTGCATGTAAATTATTTCGCTTGTGATTCAATTTTGATTGAATGATATTCATTAAATGGCCATCTTCATCTTATGCTTATAATTTCTTCACTTGCATTTGGTTGAAGCCCTTAAATCACACAATACTATGGAACTTGATCACGCACTGGGTAGTGATCATGAAATAAGTCTTACATGATCACAATCTTAAATATTCCAAGTTTAGGATCTTATAAGGTGAAGCATCTAAGATATAGATAGACTTTAACTAACGATGCATAAATCTAAGAGTTGGATGTTACTAAATTTCATGAGCAAATCATATGTGATACGGGTGCATGTTAGTGAGTACTTGTTAGGGAACAAGTTCAGTAAAGTCCCACCTGGAGAATCTACTAGATAGCTATAGTGGTAAGTTGGTGGTGGCAAGTTCTCTAGCTTACGCTAGTACATTTAATTAGCCCTTTGACCTAAGGATCCATGGTAACCTTATCTTTATTGTCTTCATGCTTTGAGCTTTCCTTGACCATGTAGTGTGTCGTTCGAGTGGAGATTAGGTGTGTGATAGTTAGACATAGAGGTTTGTTAGATCTAAGTTGGAATCCAACTTCATATCATTTTGAAGGGCGAGTGCATCTTTTATATATTCTATAATGATTGATTTCAAGAAATTCTTGTGCAAGATAGTATGACAATTTGGAAAATGAGCTTTTCAAAGATGAGGTCATAAAGAGAAATTGAATAATGGGAATAGAAATATAATTTCAAAGTTATTAGGGAGCTGATAAATATCTTGTCTTGGGCCTTTTTCGAGAGATATGAAATAAAAGGACCACATTTGCATGGTATGCGTAAAGCTAGAATGGTTCTCCAAAAGCATTCATTTCGGCCAATTAGTTAGGTTCCATGGGCTTGAAGTTGAACATCAACTATGGAGATTGGGTACTCTTCAATTGATGAACATTAATTAAATTAAGTCATTGCTTTAAAAGAGTCTAAACTAATGTGAATATTTTATATTTTGTAAGTCACAAAGGGTTGTGAGTTGATGTCTAATGAATGGATGAACCTAATGGCTCATACACAAAAGCCAATTGCAAATCTTACTTAATGAAGGGGAATTTTCTAAGAGTTAGAAAAATTCCTTAATGATCGATTTTGGAGATAGACAATTGATGCAATTTGTATTCATTTTGGCTTGATCAATTTAATTATTAAATTAATTTAATTAATTTAAAGATTTAAATTAAGACCAACTAATTAAGGAGTTAATTGTTTGGTGCCACATAACTATCAATTGATCAAGTTAACTTAAGGGGTTAAAGCTAACAATGACTTGCTTACTAAATTAAGCAAATTGACTTAAGAGTTAAGGCAAAGGTTAATTAATTAAATTAAATTATTTAATTTAATGAAAATGAAGAATTTATTTTGGAGGAAAAATTCAAATGAAGAGTTTATTTGGTGTGGCATTAAAATTTATTTGGATGACATTTCATGAGATAAAATGAAAATTCCAGATAAAATTCAATGCACACAAAATTCACATGCCACTTGCTTGCTAACTTGCAAGCATGTTGGCACCAACTTGAGGAAGGTGTGATGCCACCTTGGCATCACATCATCCTCTCTCTATATATGGATATAAACTGAGAGAATGGGTGGCCACTTGGTGTGAATTACAAGCAATCTAGATATGAGATTAGATTCTCTCAATTTCCCTTGAATTTCCTAAGTGTTACCTCATATGTTGAAGCTTCACTTTTCTTCATCTCTTACCTCCAAATCAAACCTTTATCCATGCATTTATTCTCTTTGTTCCCCAACTAACATTGAGAAGAATTAGATTGTGCATTAGTGTGTGGATCTTATCTGTAGAGGCAAGACAATTAGATTACTAGCATTTTGGAGATCCTTTGTTCAGGCAGTCACTTGGAGGCATTTCAAGAGAGTTTGCTCATTTCTATTCTAGTTGAATTTTCTACTATAGATCCATCAAGGTGTTGTGAATTTCAATTAAATTTTCAGCTGGAGGACAAATCATTTGGTTGGGCAAAATGTGCTGGAAAATTCCTATGCTGCTAGGAGACAATTCTCATAGAGTTGAGATCTTCTTCCAAGTTTGTTTGATTTTGGAAAAATCATGGTAATCCTCATGCCAAATCTAAATCTATGGCATGTTTAGTTGGCTTCATATGTAGCCTAGTTATTTTGGTGTTTTTTTTGTGCTTTGATAGTTGAATCCTAGTGCTACATGTGACTTCACATAATTGCAATAAATAACTTAAGACAAGTATTAGAATTATGCATGATTAGGCTTAAATATATATATATATATATATATCATTGTGTTTTTGGATTTAAATACAAATCAAGGCCAAAATAGTTCCTCAATAAGTAAATAATGTCGTAATGTATAGAATTATGAACTTGATAATATTTAAGGTTTTGATATTTGAATTTAAATGTTTAGGGAAATTATGGAGAAATAATTCAAATAAAATTAGAAGTTATCCCTAATGAAGATGAATTATGGAGTTGAATTATATATTGTTAAAATAGTGCCTCGCAAACCAGTTAGATTGGCATATAGAACTACTCCACATAACTATCTTGATTAAATGATATTCAATAAAATGACCATCTTCATCTTACGCGTTTATAATTTCTTCACATGTGTTTAGTTGAAACCCTTAAATCATATAGGACTATGAGACCTAGTCACAAACAAGATGGTGATTATGAAAGAAATCTCTATGTTTATGATTTTAAATATTCCAAGTCATAAGGTCTTATGAGATAGGACATCTAAGATCTAAATAGACGTGTACTAACGATGCATACTCCAAAGTGGTAGATATTGGCCCATTTTATGGGCAATCTATATTAGATATGGATGCATATTAGTAGGTGCTTGTTAGAAAACAAAGTTCACTAAAGACTCATTTAGAGAATCCATGAGGTAGCCATAGTGGCACGTCGATAATGGCAAGTTCTCTAGCTTATGGTAGTACATATAGTTAATCCTTTGACTTAAGGTTCCACAGTAACCTCCATGTGCTTTGATTTTGTTCTGACCCTATAGCAGGTCGCCTAGGCTTAGGTTGGGCACAAGCTACCTAAGTATAGAGGATGATGAGTTCTATGATGTGATCCATTTCTGCTATATATGAAGAATGAGTTGAACTTTTATATATTCTAACAAGATTGATTCCAGGAAATCTTGAATGAGGAATTGAACATGAAGAATAGACACATAGTTATCGAGGTTGTTTGAGATCAACAAATGTCCTACCCTAGGCCACTTTGGGAGATAGGAAACAAAATGACTGTATTTGCACGATAGTTGTAAATGGTAATGGTCACCCACAATTAGTTCATCCAATCAGTTGGGCTTCATAGGCTTGTGCTAACATCAACTATGAAGATTGGGTACTCTTCAATTAATAGAGATTAATTGATAGAGTGATTATTTTAAAAGAGTTTAGACTAATCAAAATATTCGATATTTAATAAATCACAAAGAGTTGTGAGCCAATATTTAATTAATTGGTGAAACTTTATGGTCACACACAAAATTCTAGAACACACTTACATGATTGAAAAAATTATCCAAGGAGTTAGATAATTGAGGTGATTTAGCTACTTGGAGAGAGAGAGAGAGGGGGCGGGGGGAGGGAGAGAGAGAGAGAGGGGGCGGGGGTTGACTAATTATTAATTGGCCACCATGGCTTGATTAATTTAAGTGTTAAATTAATATTAAATTAGATCAATTAAATTAAAGAGTTAATTTGATTGGTGCCATGTGACAATTTTAATTAGTCAAAGTCAACTTAAAGAGTTAAGTTGATTTTGTTAATTTAAAGAGTTAAGTTAATCTACTTAAATTAAATAGTTAATTTAATTATTAGAGGAGTCTGAATTTTGGAGTAAAAATTAAATGGAAGAGTCCATTTAAATTAATGAGTTGGCATTTTTAATTTGGAAAATTAAAAATGCCACTTGACTAGCAAGTTGGCATCCTAGGTTGCATTGTGAGGTGTGTGTAATATAAATGAACCCGACTCCTTCTCATGGTTGGTCACTTTATGCCATAATTCTAGTTGCATTTTTCCCTCAAATCAAGTGATGATCTCATGTGTTGAGAGAAACCACCTTCTAGATTCCCTCCAACAGCTTTCTCTCTCCAATTACTCCTCACACTTTCTTCTTCACCTTCTTTCATCCTCCTAATCTTTCTAGATGATTAAGAGAGGACTAAAAGTGGCTTTAGGTGTGTGGACTAGCTTTAGAGGCTTCACATTTGGGGAGCTTTGGTTTGGCAAATCAAGATCTTCCAAGTCTGTGGTTGATTTTGGGTGTTGATTGTCAACTGACGGTTTTATTTCAAGAGTTTCTATTTTGCCACCTATTGGAGTGCATCTTGGAAGAGTTTTGATAGAAAAAGTTGCTATGAAGGCTGTCCATTGGAGATAAATTGGAGATCCTTGGAAAAAAATGCAAATTCCTAGCTTGGAAGGAGTTCCTTTGTGAGAGCTAGCGTGTTACCTATTATTTTTGTGATTAAGGTAACATTCTCCCACATTTTTAATCCAATTTGAGGCATAGAATAGATCCTTGGGTTGAGGATTTATTGGCTAATTTTGACTATTTTTGTAAATTATTATGGATCCTAACACCTTGTCCGCTTTCATATTTGATTGTTGATAACTAGTCCAGTACCTTTGATCATGATAATAAAGTATATTATATTATATTGGACTTCTGAATAAAGTTTAGTTGGAACGAATTAATCATAATTAAGTATGATACGTTAAAGATTAAATTAGTTTAGAATAGTGAATACAAGTATCTAAATACTGAAAAATTTGGGATAAGAAAAAATAAAATATAATTGGGTTTGAATTTAGTTAGGACTGTGATACTGTGTGATATCAATAATGGACTTGTGATTGAACCTACAAGGTTGCCTAGATAATGAACGGCCTATGATTTTATAACAGTGGTTAGCCTATGCAACTTGAATATGCTAATTTAAATGATTAAGCCCATGCCCATTAATAACTTCTAAAAGAGAGTTATTTTATTTTTATTTTGCATGACATGTTTGTTAATTTTAGAGCATTTTCCTAGGAAAATAACATGTTTTGCATATTTTTAGTGTTTTTGAGTTATTGTGTCATTTTCTTATATTTTAGGTTGTTTTTATAGTATTTTGGTGTTTTTGTTCTTTATGATACCTTTTATTATCTTTAATGTAGGTTTGGAGTCAGCCCAATGCAAGTTGAGAGCATCCGAAAATGGAAAAACACATGAAGGACATGCTTCAAGTGCTTTCTATTGAGCCTGACCCACGACTGTGGCCGTGCAAATGGCATAAAGGTTGAGTCCATATTGCTGGCCTCAGTGCTGCAGTGACAACTCTCCGTAAGAGAGATTTTGTTCCCATTTTAAACCAGATTTGTACTAGTATTAGAGTGTATTCACTGGAAAACACTTATTTAACATATGTTTAGTGTTGGGTGTCCTTTCGTATATTCTTTGCGCTTTGCAAGTCTTTGTTGCATCTTTTTGTCTTTGTTCAACTTTCTGTGTTTTTCTTGTGTTTTAGGCTCCAAAGTAAATAAAAAGTCAACTAATCGCATGACATTAATAAGAAAGCAAAGAGATGAAGGAATTCAATTGCAGCCACACTAAGACCACAACAATGAGGCAACATTGTAGGTTGTAGTAACAGGAGGCCTTGGCAACTTCGCTAGCCTGAGCCCACAATGCTGGCCTCACAACATGGTGTCTGACCTTTTGATGCTTTAGTGAGCAATTAATGGTAAAGTGGTCTTTTTGCTTCCAATTATCCAATAGGGCGTTCTCTCATTAGTAGTCATCAGAGGAGAGTTTTTTCTTTTTTTTTTTCCTCTAGTTTTTCTCTCTAATCTTCAGGGTAGATTTTCTCTTTTGATTTTCAGTTTTAGACATAGTTCATTTGATCGAACATGAAAGATTGATGTTTTATCCTGAGGAGAGCCTGGATTCACCTTCGCTTTTGTGATCTTCCACTGGATTTCGTGGGAATGTGACGGTACCTCATATGATCTAGGGAGTCTTTATATTTTTTAGTGACTAATGTTTATTTTGTATTGTTAATACATTGGATTATGTTGAAACTATTTATTTTGTGAATTTTGATATTTGAAGATTACTAAATGAAACTTTTTATGTTCTTGTTATAATTTTATGTAGATAATGTTTGGTATTATTGATTACCTTGCAATGCTAATTTAAGTTTGATCAGCTTGAGATTGGGTTTGATAGGCGGTTTGAGATCAAGAACTGATAATTAACCATCAATACTTAAAGATTGTTATGTTTAGGCAATTCATGAGATGAAGAGATAACTGGAGAGGTTATTTGACACTATAAGATGTATTTTAATGTTTCAAAACACTTTTAGTTATAGATTTAATATTTATATTTAATAATATTTTTGAAAACTTGATGTTTTCGCAACATCTATACTTTTTGCAAGACTTATATAAGCATCTACTATATCTATCTTTAAGTCTTGAGTTAGCCAACCTTTTGCTTCTCGAAAACAATGCAAATACTCCTCCTTTGCTAGTTTACAAATAAATTAAAAGTGACTAGCAAACTACAAAAAAGCATATTAATTGAATTCGTTCGGTCCGGCTGACTATGCAAAAGTTCACACTAAATAAATGCTAGTAAATCAGCACAGAAATTTGGTCGAAATCAAGTTTCGTGTCTTCTAGAATCATCTAGGAGAGTCTTAAAATTGATGACTAGTAGATACCATAGCTAAGGATTTGTGAGGTGGGAGAAATTGGTGAGTTGCTTAAAAGGGAATCTCAACCTATGCTTGGAGAGGCAAAAAAATGGCTACTAAAGTTTTATTTTTTAAATTACCACCAATATTTAAATATTTCTTCATTTTTATAATAAACTAATGCTAAACAACTAACAAATAGAATTAAAAAACTATGGCAAAATAAATTATAAAAAGGATAGAAGTTGCCATAAAATCACTTTAATAATTTGAATTGTTACACAGTACATAAAATAATTAAAAAATATAGTTATGTATAAAAAAAAATAGGCTAATAAAATAAATAACCGAAAGAATTGAGAATTAAAGAGTAAGGATGAGTGATTTGAGTTTGTTAATAGGTAGAAAATGAAAAATTAATCACGATTATTCCATTATTTATAGTGGTGATGATGAATAAAGAAAAAATATACATATATATATATATAAAATTGGAAGCCAAACGGTTGGACTATATAGCTATTAGGTTAATATGTTCAATTTTTTTTATTATTTTTCTTAAAAATGTAGAGGTGATGCAATGATCGTCCCATGAGAGGACATATGGGGAAGCACCACATTGGTCATGGCAATAAAAACAACCATGTTTAGATTGTTTGTGGAGTTATGGTGCATATCCATGTATGCTAGCTACAACATGAGGGAATCTAGGTTGAATTTGGAAGAGTTACTTAATGGTTTTTGTTAATTCCTTGACGATTTATATTGTTTTAATTATGATAAAATTACATTCCTAGAACTATATGTTGAAAGTATGAATATCTTTCTATATTATCTTCATGAATCTGTTTATGTGTTATCTGCTTGAATTTATTTATGTGCCAGAATTTACTTTCCATAATTAAAAAATCTATTTAAGATTCTAGTTTGATTCACATATCTATAATATAGGAAAGAAATCATATCATACTAAAATCATTGATACATTCCCAATTTCAGAAACAAATGTATATTTATTAACATATATTGTTTACTTATTTAATTCCAACAGACACTTATCTTAATAAAGAACTTATAGCCGTTGGACATAAGTATATAAAAGATAAATTATGCAACATTGTATAGTGAGAATCACTTAGTCAAGAAGAACTTTGTTAAGTATCTTGACGAGTCATGTGATACTCTTATACATGTTTTGGGTTTAAGTATTGTTAATTCCTTGCTCTATGAGTATTTTTGAGAGACGTTGTGTTGAAGAAGGTCTAGAGGAGCTTGCCTTCAATAGACCTTGGGAGAGATGAGGACAAGGTGGTTTGTGTCTAGAATGACCTAGCGATGAAGAGGGACGGGAATTGTACCTATTCTTGATAGATCCTATGAAGAGAATAAATTGGCGCTCGGTTGCTCTAAGGACCTCTAGGTGAAAAAATCAGTAAAGCATATTGTCTAGAATCTTCCAGAGTGTTCTTGGTTCCGATTTGAAAGAATAGATTAGAGCTTATGTATGGAGTGGCAACAACCCATGTATCAGTCTATAGAGGTTGAGCAAGTGAATCTAGCAGAAGTTCCCCCGGGCTTGATCATAAAGTAGCTGATTTCACAATGCCCTAGAATCTCTTTATCCTATTTGGGATTTCAGTTTGGCTCTGTGCAAAGAGTTGGTTTTTCACCTTTCTAGGGTATTTATAATCCTTTCACTTTTCTTATTGCCAAATTATTGTTATTACTTATAAAATTATTCTTACATATTAATTAATTTGACAGGTTCAAAATCCTAAGAAAAAACTTAGGAAGAGGAGTAGGCCTACCAAACTTCTATAAATACCAATGTTATTTTACTTTTGTTTTGTTGCTTTGTTTGTCACTAGTCTGATTGGTAGTTTAGCTGGTACTTACAAATTCCAATCAGTAATTAAAATAGTTTTCTATTAAAGACTTAAACTATTTTGAAAAGCCAAAAAAGTATTTTAAGTGACAAATTTCTACCGCATTAAAATTCCTTAGGTCAAATTCATCCCCCTCTTAGGCTTATAATTAGTCACAATTACCATCGGAGCATTGGTTCTCTATATTATGGTGTAGCTACCAGAGTAAAAGATCCTATAGCCACTAACACTCTTAATATCTTTGTAGATGGACAATTGCACAATCGGCCTCCACTATTTGATGGTTCCAATTATGCTATATGGAAAAATCGAATGTAAGATCATATAATTACCCTATATTTTGATTTATGGGACATGGTCAGTAAAGATTCGACAATTCCCATGAAATTGATTGATGGACAGATGGTTCTAAAGGAGGGATAAAAATTTACTAATGATGATAAAAGGTATCTTAATGAATGTGAGGGCCAAAAATATTCTGTTATACGTTCTTATGAAAGATGTGTTCAATTGAGTTAGTACATGCTCTCCCACAAAGTAAACATGGGAAATGTTGCAAGTGACCTATGAAGGTATCAGTTAGGTTCGACAAGAGAGAATTGCTCTTCTCATCCACAAGTATGAAATGTTCCAGATGAAACCTAATGAGATCATAAGTTAATGTATACGCATTTCATGGAAATTATAAATTCTATGTTCGTACTCAGTAGAACTACAACGAAGATGAGCAAGTTTGAAAATTCCTTAGATTGCTTCCTAAGGAATGGACACCAAAAGTTGCTGCTATTCAGAAAGCTCATGATCTTAGCAGGATGACCATAGGTGAACTGATTGGATCTCTCACATCCCACAAGATGGTGCTGCTAAATAAAGATAAAGATTCAAAAATAAAAGTAAAAAAGAATATTATTTTTAATACTTGTTAGGACTAGATTAAAGATGAAATCGTTCTGATTTCCTAAATATTAAAGCAACTGATGAACCTCAAAAGAAAATTATGAAACAACATATCAAAATTGAAAAGAACCAATTTGAAAACTCCAAGTACTAAGCCACCCACTGCTATGAATGTAACGAAATCAGATATAGAAAACCATATTATCCTTAATTGAGGAAATATGCAAAAAAAGCTAAAGCTAAAGCTATGGCGATGGTAACCACATGGGCTAAATCCAATGGTGAACAATTTGATAATGAAGACAATTGCTTCATGGTAAATCAAGTAAGTACCACTTTGTGTTCTAATTATGATTCCAATGATTAAATTGACATTGATGAGGATATGCAAAAATTGATTATTCTTTATGAAATTCATGTCAAAATGCTTATTGACAAAAACAAAGCTTTGCAAGAAAAAATAGATTATTTGTAGAAAAAATTGGATAGGGCTCATAAAGATAAGTTTGCAATACAAACGGCAAAAAATAAAGAGACTCTTGATGTTGATTGCACAAAGAAAATGAATGATTGGCTCACTCACAAGAATAATTCTTTGAAGAAACAAATTGAAAATATGAGTGGTGAAATCAAAGGAAAAATGGTTGTTGAAGAATGCTTGCATGCTAAAGATGATCTAGGTGAATGTTCCTCAAGTATTAAACACATACATATGCATCTTCTACCTAGACATAATGCTAAAAAGTGGTTGAAAATTTGGATACCGCATGAATAAAAAAAATATCAAATCAATTTCAACAACTTCTAGAATAAATTTCAAACAAGTTTCAAAAACCTATTTTACTTGTAGTAGATCTAGCCACATCAATTATATATGTTCGACTAAAAAACTCATTGGTACCAAGTTTATTTGGATATGAAAACTATTTGCTACTAACCATGAAAAACCTAACATAGTTTGGGGACCTAAAACAAATTGATTTGTTACAGGTTTATGCCAAGAAACATTCTCAAAAATGGAAGTGGTACTTGGATAGTAGATGTTCCTGGCATATGACAGGGGATGCGTCCATGTTCCACAAGCTTAATAATTGTTCTGCAAGAAATGTTCCTTATGCAAACAACACGAAAGGATGCATAATAGGTAAATGTATCATTGGTAAGTAAGCTGGTTCTTCTATTGATAATATATGGCTTGTTGAGGGCCATAGCGTAACTTGTTTAGTATCATTCAATTATACGATGAAGGTTATAAGGTTAAATTTCATCTTACTCACTATGTCATTAAACAAAATGAGCAAATTGGTTTTTACTACTACTAGGGTTGGAAATGTTTGTTGTATAACCTTTGATGATTTGACCTATCAAAATGTGGAGTGTTTAACTATGTTAAATGAAGAATGTTGGAAATGGCATAGGAGTAGGGCCACATAAACATGAAGCTTATATCTTATCTCACCGAGAAAGATATTATCAAAGTAATACTAATGTGAAAGTTTTCCAATGATAGGATATGTGATGCATGCCAAAAAGGAAAGCAAATTCGAACATCCTTCAATTTAAAGAATGAGGTCACAACTTCTGGGTCACTAGAACTTCTACACATTGGCCTATTTGGACTTATGAAAATTGCTTCCCTTAGAGGTAAAGAATGTGTATTTATGATTATACTCATTTTACATGGATTCTATTCCTTGCTTATAAAAATGATGCTCTAAATGCTTTCATTTCACTCACTAAAAGGCTTCAAAATGAAAATGGTTATTTCATTAAGAAAATTTAAAGTGACCATGGAACTGTGTTTGATGAAATAAACTTTATTTTGTGAAGAATATGGTTACATTCAAGATTTTTCTAGTCCTAAAGAAAAAACTGAATTTTGTAAGAAGTTACTAGAACCATGCTTAATGGATATGATCTTCCAAAATTCTTTTGGGGTAAATCGGTAAATGCGGCTTGTTATGTGTCAAATCGGATTTTCTTAAGACCACTTTTAAGAAAAATCCCATATGAAGTATGGCACGATAAAGTTTCAAATATTTTTTATTTCTGTGTCTTTGGTTGCAAATGTTACATTCTAAATTATATGGATTACTTGACAAAGTTTGATTAGAAAGTTGATGAAGCTATCTTTGTTGGTTACTCAATGCGTAGAAGTCTATTGTGTATTTAATAAGAGTAAAAGAATGATTCAAGAATCTATGCATGTTACGTTTGATGACACTAACACATCTTATGCCAAGGAAACCTTGAGCAAAGAAGCTGTAGGATTCGAAAAACTAGTCAAGATTTCAAACTCTAAGCCATCAACATCAAATCAAGATAAATTGGAATCATTTGAGGAACTAAATCCCATTGATGAAATTAATTCTAACAAGTCAGTAGAAAGTACCGAACAAAGAACCAAAAAGTTTAAACATGCTTCTAGCTACCCTACTAACAAAATCATTGGAGATCCTTAAGCTGGAATAACTACTAGATCTAAAGTTAGATAAGTTCCATAAGATGAATCCAACTATGCTCTCATTTTAATGATTGAAGCTAAAGATGTCAAAGAGGTACTAAAAGATTTATTCTATATTGAAGTAATGAAAAAGGAATTGGCTCAGTTTGAAAAGAATGAAGTCTAGAATCTGGTAGAACAACCATCGGACTATCTAGTTGTTGGTACCAAGTGGGTGTTCAGAATTAAGCTAGATGAAACTAGTAAAGTTACTAGGAATAAAGCTAGACTGATAGTAAAAGGCTACAGCTAGCAAGAGGGCATTATCTACAATGAAACGTTTACTCCAGTTGCAAGGTTAGAATTAATTAGAATGCTTCTTGTCTTTGCATTTCATAAAAAGTTTATGCTCTATCAAATGGACATAAAAAGTGATTTTCTAAATGAATTCATAAAAGAAGTTTACATTGAGAAGCCTTCCAGTTTCAAAAGTCAAAATCTTCCCCATCATTTTTTTAAACTAACAAAGGATTTATGTGGACTAAAATAAGTCCTTAGGGCTTGGTATGATCGATTAAATAATTTTCTCATAAATTCTGATTTTTTTATAGGAATCTTATATACCATATTGTTCACTAAGCACTAAGAAAATGACTCTTTTATTGTTCAAATCTATGTTGATGACATTATTTTTGGTACTACTAATGATTTACTTTGTCAAGAGTTTATAGAGAAGATGAAACAAGAATTTGGGATAAGCTTAATGGGAGAGCTCAACTTTTTCTTGGAACTTCAAGTGAAGCAAACTCAGAAAAGGGCATTCATCTTGCAAGAAAAGTATACAATGGAGCTTCTAAGGAAGTTCAAAATGAGTGAATGCAACCCTGCAACCACTCCTTTGAGTACAAATATGAAACTGGAACTCAATAAGGATGGTAAAAGTGTAGATGAGAAAATCTATAGAGGTATGATTGGTAGTTTACTTTATTGAATGGCAAGCCATCCAATATATTATGTTTTCAACATGCTTATGTGCTAGATTCTAGTTTGATTCGAAGGAATCCCATTTGAATGCTATTAAAAGAATATTGAGATATCTTTAGAGAGCATCTAACTATGGCTTATAGCATCCATATTCTAAATTTTTTAATTTCATAAGGTGCTATGATATGGACTTTTCTAGTTACATGATAGACAGGAAAAGCATCAGTAGTGGTTGTCAACTACTAGAAATTTTCTGCTTGGTTTTATGGTACAGTAAAAGATAAAGCATAGTTGCATTATCCACAACTGAGGTAGAATACATAGCCTTGGTAATTGCCGCATTCAAGTGTTATGGATGAAGCATATCTTACATGACTTTGGTATTAATATGATTTGTGTGCCCATTTATGTGATAGTTCCAGTGCAATTAACATTTCTAGAATCTAGTCTTGCATTCATGCATAGAACACATTGAAATTAAACATCATTTCTTATGTAATCATCTAAATAAAGGTGGTATATCAAATGATTTTGTTTCTATAGAAAATTAGTTTGTAGATATTTTTACCAAAAGTTTGGAAGAAAAAAATTTGTGTGTATTAGAGAAAAATTAGGAATCGAATCAAAATATGAGTTTGGTGGGATTTGTTAACTTATTTAAACATGGCAGTTGTTAAGCACTCAATGTAATTGCATCTCTTCCATTTTCAATACTCTTTTTGCATGTATGAAAACCAACCATTTAATTCATGATTCTTTCCACTTTTCAAAAACCTCATTTACCTTAACTTGCCGTTTCTTCTTCCTATTTATAGAAAAGATAAACCCCCTTTTTCTTCTGTTCAAAAAATTCTATATTTCTCTTCTCTTCCTTCATGAAAAATAACCATGCTTCAGCACTCCACAAAATCATATGGTAGAGCTTCTTTCTCCAAGAAAAAATGCTCATCATCTCTTTCTAAACCCATTCCTATTTAAATTTTTGAAGCTCCAATTTTGTTAAAATGGTACAATGATTCCAGAACTGATAAAAATCGGTTATATTCTTTTCACAAACCAATCCATCTTGGCAAAAACAAACTAGGTAATAAGGATACTACCATGGGTAGTCCTACAAAACCCATTTGTTCTAAAGAAGATGTTCTAGCCCTTATTCTTCTATTTTTGTTTATCTTGAAAATATCAATAATTAGAATTTCAGTAAGCTTTCATCCTTTAAAACTCCACTCTTCTAAAGCTTAAAAATGCTTTAATGACAAAGTTTCTACTCACAATCTGAACTGGGGTAGAGGTATCAAATTTAATTCATGGCCTAAATATGATGCAATTAACTGGGTTTGTGGTTTGAAATGGGATAACTTAAATGAGAATTGATGAACATTCATATCCTCACCTAGTCAAGCTGTTTTACTCACACTTCACCTTTATTAAATCTAAATTTGATATCTCTATAGAGTCAGATCTATTTGACAAAAGGATTGTGTTATCTCTTTTAAAGTTGAATTTTCTATTTAACATTTCGAACAATGGTACAAAATTCTTTTACTTTGGTGATTTGTCTGATTCTAATGTTTCCTATGATGAAATTTGTCAAATCTTTAGGGAGGAAAGCAATGCTATTTTTTTTTGGAGGTGCCAGTTTAAACAAAATGAAAATTAAACATATTTTTCTCCTTTAGTTGCTTAGCCGTTTTGTTTTTTCTATTTCGATTTCAAGTGGTGCGCATACCACTTGTCTAAATTCCATGAGTTTTTATCTTATGAACAAAGCTATCAACTAAGAACTTGTCAATCTTCGCTTTATCATTCTAAAATATATGGTTTACTCTTTCTCTCATCAAGCCAAAAATCTTCCTTACTCTATGCTTTGCACATATATCTTTAAAAGTACGAGAGTGTTTCTACTTGATGCTTGGATTGAAGAGAAGCGTGAGCATAAAATATTGGATCTTGCTAGCCTTAGGAAAATAAAGATTCAGCATACTAAGGACAATGGATGGTTTAAGGGTGTTGATAAAACCCCTAGTAGTATCAAGCTTCATCCTTGAAAATCCAAAATTCCAGTATCCATTAGCCCAAAATCTAAAGAATCTAGTGTTGGAATAGGACCCCACAAGTCAATCAGATTGGCCTTGTAAACTATTTCCTTGTAAGATAATCTTGATTAGATGATATTCATTATATGACCATCTTCATCTTATGCTCTTTATTTACTTCACTTGTATTTAAATGAAGCCCCCTATGTCATATAAGACTACGGAACTTGGTCAGGCACTGGGTGGTGATTATGGATTAAATCTTACATGATTGTAATCTTAAATCTTCCAAGTTATAGGATCTTATGAGATAGGGCATCTAAGATTCCAATAAACTTACACCAATGACGCAGAAGTCCAACAATTGGAGATTACTCCATTTTATGAGCAATAGTATGAGATGCGGGTGTATGTTAGTAGGTGCTTGTTAGAAAAAAAGGTACTGAAGACCCACCGGAGAATCCACTAGATAGCCATAGTGGCAAGTCAGTAGTGACTAATTCTCTTACTTATGCTAGTGCATATTATTAGTCCTTCGACCTTAGGTTCCATGGTAACCTTGTGTCTAATCCTCATGCTTTGACTTTTCCTTGACCACCTAGAGTATCTTTGGGGTTGAGATTGGGCATGAGCTACTTGGCATGGCGGCTTATGAGATCTAAGATGAAATTTGACTTCTCGTCTTTGTAAAGGCTGAGTGCATCTTTTATGTGTTTTATAGTGATCGATTCTAAGAAATCCTTACGCAAGGTGATGTGATAATTTTGAAAGGTATTTCTAAAGGTGAGGTCAAATGGAATCAAACATTAATAATAGAAACATATTATTAAAGCTATTAGGGAGCCAAACTTGTAGTCATTTTTTAAGAGCTAGAAAATTCATGACCAGTTTTTGGAGAAGGCAAACCTATAGTCATTTAGGCTTGATCAATTTAAATGTTAAATTGGCCAAATTAATTTAAGAGTTAAATGAAGATTAATTAATTAAAGGTTAATTGATTGATGTCACATGACTATCAATTGGTCAAAATTAATTTAAAGGTTGAGTTAATTTTGACTAGCTTAAATTGTTAAGTACTTTGACTTAAGAGTTAAGTCAAATGATTATTAATTAACTTAAAGTGTTTAATTTAATTAAATTGGAGAGATAATTTTTTAGAGAATTATTAAATAAAGAGTTCATTGAATAAGAATTATAATTTAATTGCAAGGCATTTCATTAGATGAAATTTGCGCTTCAATTAAATTCACTAATTACAAAGTTGGTGGCCACTTAAACAAGGGACACTTCGCATCACCTCCTTGTGGAAGGTGTGTGACCACTCCTATATATGGATATGGTAGAATGGTTAGCCAGATGGATGCGAGGTATGCACATTTTGTGTGATTTTCTCCCAACAATATTGTGTAGTGGGAATCTAAGTTGTTAGCCTCCCCTTGCTCTCTCCTTCTCCCTCCTACTTCCCCCTCAATATGCCTAGCCTTTCTCCCCTCATTCTCTACTTATTTTTCTACCTTTCTATAGAAAGTAGACCATATATTTGGTGTGTGAGCTTTTGCATTAGAGGCTATCTATTTTCGTTGCTTTTGCTCTTGATTGGAGTAGTTTTTGGCAACCAGTTTTTGCTTCTTCTAGGAGTATCTATGATGTTCTGAACAACTTGAAATTAGGACTGTAGAATATTCAAAGGGTTTGGGAGTTCTATTAAAAGTTTTAGCCAAAATAGAGGAGTCCATCCTAGGGAAAATTGGTGGTGATTCTACTACTCAGATGAAGAGCCTTTTTGATAGTTGAAAAGAGTTTTCTTGCTCTTTGAATTTTCTGCTTTCACCTAGGTATTTTCCTTTTCTAAATATGAATTCTATACATTTCTAGATCCTTTTGGTGTTGTGTGGGCTAGTTTATTCAATTTTTTTTGAAAATATTTAGATCCTAGTGCCACACAAACCTTCAAGTGGTATTGAAGCCATATTCATGCATGGATTTGGATTTTGCTTGGCTTGGTTGATTGGTTCTTGTGAAGAATTGATCAAAATCACCTTGTACTCAATCCACATAATGGGTTGGAGTGAATGGATGATCTTGCCTGTGGCTCCTTGATTTATGAATTAAATCATGTTGTTGTGTGCTTTAATTGTTAAATCATATGATGGGCATGTTTTGATTCATTTTTCTGATGTTAAATTTTGATGTGGCATTGGTAGATGTTATATTCTGATATGGCATTTTGTGAATGGCCTTAAGTTGTTTTGGTCATTTTTGGGTCTAATAAGATTGGATATAATTGGAGTTTTTTGAAGAATATGATTCTTGCTTAAACTTGTTTTTCAAGCATCTTTAGGCACTTGATATTTCAGTATTAAAAGGTGTTTTAATTTGAAATTTTCACCTATGTTGTTTTTTTTTTATGTTTAGAAGTTGTTCTAAAATTATTGGTGGACAAAAGTTGAGCCAATAACGGCTTGATTCAATAATAAACCCTAAAATAGGGGTGCTACCGGCTCTTGGCAGCCCACAGTAGAGCAATGGCTTAGAGCTACTGCCCAGTAGTGAGCAAGCCTCAGCCAGTAGCTCCTAGTTAGGTTTAGGATGGGTTTTAAGCTTTCTCTTTGGTTCCTTTAGTGACCAAACTTGTTTGAAACACACACATTAGTTGCAAAAATGTTGTGCAAGGCCTCAAAATTATGTTGGACACTTTTTGGTTGCTTTTAAAACTTGTTAAAGTTGATCTCCAAATGTGGCAAAAATATGACGCATAATTGTTGGAATTGAATGTCAATTCTTGGTTTATTTATTATTCATTTAAATGTTCAATGGGGATGATCATGAGCTTTTAATATTGATTTTATTTATTTCAATTGTTGAAATGGGTTGTATTAAATGGGGCTTGCATGCCTCTTATTCTATCTTGTAAACGTTATGAGAGTAGAATTCTAGGAGTGAGGTTTTCTTCTCTTGTAAAAGTTGCAAGGAGCAAAGGGGATCCATGAAGGCTTGAAGACCTATGAATGTATGGGATACACTCATATAATAACTTAGTTTAATCAACCCGCTTAAAATCAAATGAGTGATGCACCTATGGCCCTAAGTGCATCACTTGGTTGATTTTTGGTCATCCCACCCTAGGAGCATGCTAGGCTATTTACTTATTCATGCTTTCTATATCATATTGATGCATAAGATGCATGATTAAGATATAGATAACCTAAATAAGTAGATAAAAATGATGAGATCTTTGCAAGCAAAAACCTTTAACTTAGAATGTCTAAGTGTTTTCAAATGTTAAGTCTAAATGGATACAAATTAAAAGAGTTTTAATTAATCCAAGCTTTCCACCAATAGTGTATGCTATAATGATGCTATCGATTTTGTGTGATGGCATTCAATCACGGGAGTCATACTTAGGAGGAAAGCTGTGAACATGCATTTAGCATGAGATGCACTTTTAACTTAAGAACCCTTACTCATTAGCACTCATCACAAGGGATGTCGTGAAGCCGTCTTGAATCCAAGTATGATTGTTGGGTTGGATTTAACACTTAGTAGTATAGATAGTGCACGGTCACGCAAGTCTATATGAAAAGTGAGGCAAAATACATCAAGAGTTGCATGAGATGTAATTAGCAAAAGTTGATTGCCTTTTGATTGCTTGTGGATGGCACTCGATCATGGGGGTCCATTGGCAAGTCATTGGGGTCTTGATTCTCACTAGAAAATTTGATTTCTCGAATTCTTCTTAGGGTGAAGAATTTGATAAAATTGTGAGAGGAAAACATACTTGAAAGACCATGAATATGTTTTTAATATCAAATTTAATCACATGCTTATATTCTCTTTTTTGCCTTTAAGAATTTGTGAAATCTCAAGAATGTTTAATAATTTGACTCAATGTTATTTTAGAAACCAATATACCCACCGAGTCAAACTTCCATGATTGACTTAACCTCAAAAATCGTTCTAGATTCCTGAAGTAGATATATATCTTATATTATGGTACTCATAATCCTTTTAGGATTAATGTAGATCTAAAGACACGTGAAAAGTTCACAAATTGGGCTTAGGATCGTCCTATCCCTTAGTCTCATGATAGCATCTACAAACTTTAAAAATCTTAAAGACACATGAATGGTACCTTGGCTAAGGTTTACAAGAGTTGTAAAGTAAACGAGATATAAGAAGTTCATGTTGTTAGCTAGGATGAATGTGAAATCATGTGTCATCAACTATGGTCAATACATAATTGGGCTTGGAGAAGCTTTTTTCTACTTGGACGTAGTGATGGACAATAATCTCTATGTGGGTTTGATCCTCACATTCTCGTTGAGTTTTGTTGGTCAAAGTGTTAATCTAGAAGGCGATTACCATGACAAGAATGAATTTTTGGCACTTGTTTCCTCTTCCACATTTATGGGCCCTTGGGATGCTAGAAAGGGAGGTAAAAGGAGGTAACATTATTCCTCTATGGAAAAATAATTATTAAAGGCATTTGGAGGAGTCAAGAAGATTATAAAGAAAATAGTAGATATTATTGGCTTCTACTTTGGCTAGATAAGCCATTAGAAGCTATTTGCAAGGGTAACCTTGCAACCCTTAAGAAAGGCATGTACTTTATTAAAGTACATTTAGGATGAATTCTTCCACATGGATATATGATATCGTATGTGGTTTTTTTCTTTGTGAGTTGTTACAAAAGAATAGAAAGAACAATAATCCTAAGTGATGAGGATATAATCCACTGCTTTGGCCAAGAGCAAGAGTTGTGACCAAAGCCGAAGGCATATAGTAAGTTAGACTTAGGGAATTCCATATTTGCATTGGACTTTTGTTACAACATACCATGTATTATTCAGAATATTATTTCAATTCTTGTTTTGGATAGCAAAGGATTTGATCCTTCTATATCAAATGGGAGATTGAAGGCATTAAAAAATGTGTTCTTTAATTGCTCATGGTACACTTAACAAAGGATTATATATATTAGATTCTTAACCATCACTAATGCACTTTCAACTAAATAAGCAAATTAGATATCCAAGAAGATGCCATGTTATGGCAAGCAAAACTTGGACATATCTCCAAAAATAGGATGAACAAGATGGAAGCTCTCAAAGTACTAAATGTTAGTATCATGGAAGACCTTCTTACTTGTGAATCTTGTTTGAAGAAAAAAATGACCAAGGCTCCTTTTGTGAGATAAACGAAGTACTTGATAAATCATTTGGATTTGATCCATATGAATGTTTATAGACTGCTCAGAGTTAGCAAGAGAGAAGGCTATTCTTACTTCATCACCTTCATTGATGATTATTGTCAGTATGAACATGTGTATCTTATAAAGTACAAGTCCAAGGCCTTTGAAAAGTTCAAAGTGTATAATAATAAAGTAGAAAAGTAAAAGAGACTTAGTATTAAAGCACTTCAATAAGATCGAGTGGGTGAAATACTTAAGTATCGAATTCTTGGATTATCCAAAATAGAATAGGATTCTCTCTAAATGGACTCCACCTGGCACACCCCAAATAGAGTAGTCCAGAGAAGAAACTGTACCTTGTTGGACATGGTATATTCCATGATAAGCTTCTTTGATGTGCTTATATTTTTTTGGGGATACGCCTCAGAAATGACAGTGAGATTATTAAAAATAGTATTTTCAAAGTTGATGCCAAAGATTCCATACGAGATATGGCATGGCAAAGCATCCTTTTACTAACATCTCAAACTTTGGAGATCTCCTGCATACATGAGACAAACAATGGAAGATAAGTTGGATAGTAGATCTATCTTGTGCAAGTTTGTGGGATACGTAAGAGAGTTTATAGGTTATTACTTCAATGATCCGTTGGAGCAAAAGGTGTTTGTTTTGAGAAATGCCACCTTTTTGGAAAAGGAATTTCTATAAGATAGAGAAGGCATTGTTGTTGAACTTGATGAAGTTCAAGATGATCATCAAATCCTACAAATGGTAGAAACAAATAAACATTAAACAGCCTCACACACAACTTCTGAAAAGGTTGGACCGAATTAAGAATCAACCTAAAAGTTTGGATTTTTTCATGAGGTGGCCCAATTGGATAGCGATCTGAATTCCTACAAGGAAGCTATGTTGGTGACTTTTAGGGCGTGACTAGTGGCAAAAGGTTACACTCAAAGACCTAGTATTAATTTTAAGGAAACCTTTTCACTGATTGCTATGCCTAAGTCTATTCATATTTTATTTGTCATAGTTCCATATTATGACAATGAGGCATGAAAAATGGATGTGAAAACAACTTTCCTCAATGGAGACATTGAAAAAAAGGATTCATATGTAGCAACCACAAGGTTTTACATCTAAGGGGAGTAAGTAAAAGGTTTATAGACTCCAGAGGTCTATTTATGGACTTAAGCACGCATCCCAAACTTTGAACATACATTTTGATTAGAAAGTTAAATTGTTTGGCTTTGTCTAAAATGTGTATGAACCATGTGTGTACAAGAGGCTAGTAGGAGTAGTATACCTTTACGTTGATGACATCCTTCTCATTGGGAATGAGGTAAGAGTATTAGAGTACACTAAAGCATGTTATCTACTCAATTCTCCAGGAAATGTTTGGGAAAAGCATCCTACATATTAAGAATATGTATCTATAGAGATAGATCAAAGAGGATGCTGGGGCTTTCCCAAGCCCCGTATACTAACAAAATACTAAATAGGTTTAGTATGGAAAAATTTAAGAGAGGATTCCTTCCCATAGGATATAGCATTTGTCTGTCAAAGTGTATGGCCCACAAGACTGAGGAAAGAAATGAATAATATCTCACATACCTTGTACCTCTACTATTAGAAGCATAATGTATGCAGTTTAATGTATTAGACCGAATGTGGCACATTCACTAAGCGTTCAAGTATGTTCCAATCCAATCCTGGTGAGAGTTACTAGATAGCTATGAAAATAATCCTTAAGTGCTTGAGAAAGACTAAGGACTTATTTTTGGTATACAATAATAGAGAATTGAAACTCGAGGAATTTTTGGATTCAAGTTTCCAATATGATGTAGATGACCTAAAATTCACTTTTGGATTTACATTTTACCATAGTGGCAGCATGGTGAGTTGGAAAAGTTTTAATAAGACACCCTGGCCGAGATAACTATTAAAGTGAAATAATTTGTAGTTTTGGAAACTACATAGAAAGGTGTTTGGATGAAAAACTTCATCCAAAAGTTAGATGTATTGCCTAGTGTGCATATACCCACAATTATCTTTTGAAGACAATTTAGGACTTGAGCTAAGATCTCACTAGTGATTTAAACACAATAAATGCATTATCATTTGATATATGATATTAATTGATAGAGGTGACAAACTGAGTTGGTAAAGTTACCACAGAAGAGAATATAACAGAACTACTATCTAAACCCCTAAATACTAAAGGTCTTTGAAGAACATCTTGAGAAGATGGGCCTCAAGGCTGAGGAGCATTGACTTTAGAGCAAGTGGAAGATTGTTGGAATAGTATCCCGCAAGTTAATTAGATTGGCCTTGTAAACTATTTTTTTGTAAGACAATCTTGATTGGATGATGTTCATTATATGGCTATCTTCATCTTATGCTCTTTATTTATTTCACTTGTATTTGGATGAAGTCACACAAGATTACGGGACTTGGTCATGCACTAGGTGGTGATCATGGAATAAGTCTTACAAGATTGTGATCTTAAATATTTTAAGTCATAGGATCTTATGAGACAAGGCATCTGAGATTCGAATAGACTTGTACTAGCGATGCATAAATCTAAGGGTTGGAGATTATTCCATTCCATGAGCAACTCTATGAAATACAAGTGTATGTTAGTAGGTGCTTAATAGAAAATAAATCTTTGAAGACTCACTTGAGAATCTACAAGATAGCTATAGTGGCAAATTAGTAATAGCTAGTTCTCTTATTTATGCTAGTGCATATTATTAGTCCTTTGACTTGAGGGTCCATGGTAACCTTGTATCCGGTCCTCATGCGTTGACTTTTTCTTGACCACCTTGCAAGTTTTTGGGGTTGAGATTGGGCATAAGCTACTTAGCATAGAGGTTTGTGAGATCCAAGATGAAATCCGACTCCTCGTCATTATGAAAGGCGAGTGCATCTTCTATACGTTCTATAATGATCAATTCCAAAAAATTCTTGCACAATGTGATGTGACAATTTGGAAAGGGGTTTCCAAAGGTGAGGTCACAAAGAGAAGCAAACATTAAGAATAAAAACATAGTATTAAGACTATAAAGGAGCCAACAAATATCTTACCCTAGGTCTCTTTCGAGAGATAGGAGATGAAATGATCATATTTGCATGATACGCATAATGCTAGAATGGTTCTTCAAGATCATTCATTATAGCTAATTAGTTAGGCTTCATGGACTTGAGGTTGGACATCAATTTGGAGATTGGGTACTCTTCAATTAATGAAAATAATTAAATTGAGCCACTTAGTTTAGAAGAGTTTAAACTAAAGCTAATATTTGATATTCCAAAAGTCACAAAGAGTTGTGAGCCCATGTTCCATGAATGGTTGAACATAATGGGTCATACACATAAAATCCAATGACATGGTCTATTAAAGGAAGGAGAATTTTCTAAGAGCTAGAAAATTCATGATTGGTTTTTAGAGAAGGAAAAATTGTTGTCATTTTGGCTTAATCAATTTAAATGTTAAATTGATCAAATTAATTTAAGAGTTAAATTAAGATCAATTAATTAAAGGTTAATTAATTGATGTCACATGGCTATCAATTGGTCAAAATTAATTTAAAGATTGAGTTAATTTTGACTAGCTTAAATTGTTAAGTGCTTTGACTTAAGAGCTAAATCAAACAATTATTAATTAAATTAAAATATTTAATTTAATTGAGTTGGAGAGATATTTTTTGGGAGAATTATTAAATGAAGAGTTCATTTAATAAGAACTAGAATTTAATTGCAAGACATTTCATTCGATGAAATTTGTGCTTCAAATAAATTCACTGATCATAAAGTTAGTGGCCACTTAAGCAAAGGAAACTTGGCTTCACCTACTTGTGGGAGATGTGTGACCACTCGAATATATGGACATGGTAGAGTGGCCTGCTAGATGAATGTGAGGTATACACATTTTGTTTGATTTTCTCCCAACAATATTGTGTAGTAGGAATCTAAGTTGTTAGCCTCCCATCACTCTCTCTTTCTCCCTCCTTCTTCTACCTCTGTATTCCTAGCCTTTCTCCCCTCAATCTCTGTATATTTTTCTACCTTTTTGTATAGAGCATGCCATAGATTTGGCTTGTAGATTTTTGCATTAGAAGCAATCTATTTTGGTTGCTTATGCTCTTAACTAGAGCAGTTTCTAGCAACCAATTTTGCTTCTTCTGGGAGTGCCTTTGGTGTTTTGATCGGCTTGAAATTTGGATTGTAAAATCTTCAAAGGGTCAAGGAGTTCTAGTAAAAATTTCAGCCAAAATGAAGGAGTCCATTTTGGGAAAAATTGGTGGTGATTCTATTGCGCCGGTGAAAAGCCTATTTGACAGTTGAAGAAAGTTTTCTAGCTCTTCGAATTTTTTGCTTTCAACCTGGTATTTTCCCCTTTGAAATATGAATCATATGCATTTCTAGATCCTTATGGTGTTGTGTGGGCTAGTTTATTCAGTTTTTTTGAAAATATTTAAATTCTAGTGCCACACAAATCATCATCCAGTCCTGTTTGTCCCACGCCTATTAAAACACCAAGAAGAGCTTAAGGGAAAGCTGGTAAGATGGATGTTGAACTTGAAGCTAAATATGACTTTAGTAAAGGCATGGAGACTTTTAAAGGGTATCTAGAAACCCTTGCTAATTCCATGAGCATCTTAGCAAATCTAGTCTCACTCATGCTAGTGTTATTTGATTGAAGGAGAAAATTAGAGCTTATATGAATGCTTCTTAGGCTCTTTTTGATGTTGAAAGGGGAGAGAAGTGAAAACTTGAAACTTTGAAACTCTTTTTGTTTGCTAGAAGTTTTCCAAACTTGAAACTTTATCTGCATGGATGATGAACAATTTTATGGGCTTGTGAATTTATTATTTTGGATGATTAGTTTTTGGTGATTAGGCTTGTCATTAATCATTTATCTAGTATCCATTCATACTTGTCGATTCTTTGGTTTCTTGAGTTAGACAAGGGGAGCACAAGTTGACAAACCTAAGCACATAAATAGGGCAAGATCAAGTGATATCCTAATACCTTATTCAAATTTTGTTATCATCAAAATGAGAGAGATTGTTAACCTTTTGATGATTTACATTGTTTTGATTTTGACAAAATTGCATTCCTAGAATTATGAGCTAAAAGCATGAATATATTTCCATATTATCTATTGGAATCTATTTATGTGTTGGCATTTACTTTCCACAATTAAAAAGATCTCATGAAGATTCTAGTTTGATTCATATCTCTATAACTTAGGAAAGAAATTATATGCTGAAATTATTGATACATTCGCAATTTAAAGAACTAATGCATGTTTATTAACATATCTTGTTTCCTTATTTAATTCCAATGGACACTTACCTTAGTAAAAAACTTACAGCCATTGGACACAAGCGTATAAAAGCGAAATTGTGCAACATTGTATAGTGAATCACTTAGTAGGGAAAGAACTTTGATAAGTATCTTGAGGAGTTGTGTGATACTCTCATACATGTTTTCTATTTAAGTATTGCTAATTCCTTGCTCTACATATGTTTTTGAAGGACTTTATGGTGAAGAAGCTCAATAGGAGCTTACCTTCGCCAAACCTTTGGAAAAAAAGATAAGGCAGTTTGCATCTCGAAGGACTTAGTGGTGAAGAGGGATAGAAGTTGTACCTACTCTCAAAAAACCCCGTGAAGAGAATAATTCTGCACTTGGTTGCTTTAAGGGCCTTTAGGTTAAGAAACCAGTAGAGTGGTACTGTATAAAGTCTTCTACAGTGTTCTTCATTTTGGCTTGGAAAAAGAGATTAGAGTTTACTGTACTAAATGGCAGCAACTTGTGCATCGATCTGTGGAGGTTGTGCAAGGGAATCTAGCATAAGTTCCCCTAGCCAGATCAAAAAGCAACTGGTTTCACAGTGCTTTGAAATCTACCTTATCCTATCTATGATTTTGATTTAACACTCTATGAAGAGCTAATATTTCACCCTGTTAGGGTGTTTCTAATCTTTTTACTTATTTTAATGTCAAATTACTATTATTACTTGTAAAAATATTATTACATATTAATTAATTTTACAAGTTCAAAATCTTAAGTGAAAACTTAGGTAAAGAAGTACACTTGCTGAATCTTTATAAATACTAATTTCATTTTATTAATGTTTTATTGCTTTATTTATTACTGGTCTAACTGGTAGTTTAACTGGTACTTACAAATTCCAATCAGTAATTAAAATAGTTTTGTACAATAGTCTTAAACTATTTTGAAAGGCCAAAAAATTTTTCGAGTGATAAACTTCTATTGCATTAAATCCTTTAAGCCTAATTCACCCCCTTCTTACATGCTTATAATCACTAGGTTAGAAAGACCTTTAGTGGTTTCCCCTGAGATTGCCAACTACACAATAAAGAAGGCCTTAGTTGATAATAGTAGCTCAACCAATATTATTCTCTACAGTACTCTCAAAAGGATAAATATAAGAATTTTGCATTTTAAGTTGAATCAAACTCCTCTAGTTGGATTTAGTGCAGTGGAGATTGCCCTCATTAGACTGATCTAGTTATCCACTTCACTGATGATTAACTACTTGGTGGTTAATGCATCTCTATAGTTTGATTTTCAAAGGCCATCAATAAAGTACGAACAACCTAAACCTGCACAATATTGGCCTATTTATTATGTTAGTAAGGTACTTTAGAGAACCAAGAAAACCAATCTAAAGATTGAGAAATTTGCTTTTGTGCTTGTCATGGTTACAAAGAGGTTATGCTTTTGTTTCCAATCTCATGCTATAATTATTTTAAATAACAAGCATTAAAATAGGTGCTATCAAGACATGGAATGAATGAATGGGTTGCCAAGCTAGGAGAATTTGGCACTCATTTCAGTTTTGAATATCCATCAAAGTGTGGGTCCTTGCTAAGTATTTTGTGGAGTGAATCAAACTCTATGATAAGGATGATCACTCTATCCTTTGGACCTTTTTGGTTGATGAATTTTCCACTACAATAGGGATAGTTGCATAATCTCTCTTTGATCCTCAATTAGAATTGAGCTAGACTTTGCGCCCAACTAAATTTTTCAATAATGAATATCATCAATGAATATGCAACATCAATTGTCGGTATGAAAATAACCTCAATAATAGTTGAGTCTCTTATAGCCACCGTCAATTCTCAATTGGTAGCAGCCTAGTTTGATGGATCTCATGAATTTGGGCAAACATATGCAATCAAATATTTAGCTAGAGTAAGAGAACTCTAGGGCAAGTTTAGGTTGTTCGTACTTTATTAGGTGTCAAGACCAAAGACAAACGCAGGAATATTTTTTCCAAATTTGCTAGCTTCACCAAGGGAACGAGATAATCCTAAAATTAACCACCACATTGTTAAGATAGATGTTTTATTTATCTTACCTCTAAAAATACCTGAGCTTAGTCAGTTGGATGTTTTTTCTCAAAAATGGCAAGATGCTAGAAAATGAGGTTGCCAGCCGATGTCTTAACCATTGAGCATTTTAGATGTGCTCTGATACAACATGTTTTATCTTTCAAAAGTCTTTCCTTAGGCCATCATTGAGATGTGTAGCCCCACATAGGCCATAATAGTCTTACAGGAAATTCACACCATGAGTTGTAGAAACTACTCTCAGTATCGATTGTTAGCATGTAAGGTTAAATGCTTGGAATATTTTTGGCTAACTTTACTCAAGGATGTCGATGATTTCTCAACAAGATGTGAATTATGCTAGTTTCAATCAAACACACTTCACCAACTTGAGGCAGATATGAGAAATATGTATATCTGTTTGCCATTTAATCAATGGGGTATAGATATTGTAAGACCTTTAGTTGTGGCTCTAGATAAAATAAAGTAGAATGTTACACAAAGTGGATCATGGTTAAAGTTATTCCTAAAATAATAGATTTTATAGTTCATGTGTGTATTTCCAAAAACATGGTCAGCAAATTTAGCCTTTTTAGGACAATTATATCTAATAATTAATCACTGTTCTAAAGTAAGAAAATGATGAAATGGTGCAATTAGCATGGAATCATACAACACTTCATTTCCATTGCAAACCCACAAGCCAACAGTCAGATCAATTTCCCAAACATGACCATAATCATGAATATCAAGACTCAAGTGGAAGAAGGCCAAGGCAAGTAGGCAGATGACCTCTTAATTATATTATGGGCATATAGAATGAATCCCAGGATGACAAATGGGGAGTGTTCCTATAGTCTAATTTATAGGTCTGAGGTAGTAATCCGAATTAAAATAATACAAGAAATAACAAGGGTCCTTTACTATAACCCTGAAGCCAATACGAAGTCTAGATCTCTTGACCTCAACATAATAGAGTAAAAGATACTACAAGCTTATATGAAGTTGTAATGTTACAGGCCCTCGATGGCTAAATTATATAAAATGCAGTCTAACAAAAGGACTTCCAGGTTGACGACCTTATACTTAAGGAGGTTGGTGTTTTTAAATATGTGGGCAAACTCAACCCAAATTGGGAAGGCCTTAGAATTGTTGAAATTGCAAAATGTAACTATTATAGGTTGGAAGACCCTAATGGAATTGAGTTACTTAAGCTGTGGAATACCATTAATTTGAGAAAATTCTATGTCTAACATGTTGATAAGTATCTTTTGTTGCCACTATGCGACTATGTAATTAGAGTTTCTCAAAAAAAAAAAAAGTAAAGCTTTTCCTTCATTCTGCTATCTTCACCAATATCGACTTCAAAATCAACTCAACAAAGTCCTCCTTCAAGTCTTACCCAAATTCGATTGCCTTCAAGTGAAACTACTAGACTGCCTTAAGGTCTTATCTAAAATTGACCAACATTAAGTCCTACTTAATTCAAGTGCCTTCTGGTCGTATCATTTTCAGATCACCTATCGGTCTTATCAATATCAAGCCATCTCAAGCCTTTTTACTACTCAATTGTATCGAAGTCTTTATGAGTTACGCTAGTGTTTATTTACCAATATTGTCCTTTGAATCGACTTAATAGCATATCAATGTTGAATTTGTTATTTTGATTAAGCATCATTTATTCAAAAAGAACATTTAAATTATAGGTTTGGTCATCCCTCAAATATAATTGCATGTGAACTAATAATTCGACACAAAAGAATATTAACCTTGAATCATTTTTTATTACCACCATTTGTTATTCCTTCTATGGATTTTGTTGACATTTCAAGTGGAAGCCACTCTTTAAAACCTCATAGATGTTGATTTCATCACTTTTTAGAATACTTCTACTTACTGATAAAAAATGTTTGAGTGCCAGCTTTTTTAATATGTTTTGGGGGGTGGGGGAAGGAAGGGCAAAGATATACACATAAAAGTTAAGCAACAAAAGAAAAATATTTCAAAAGTTGAATTTTTATATAAAACATAGGCCTTTATATTTCAATTACATTGATTTGGTCTTACGGTCTATGTCCTCCTTCCAACACTTAAGGTTAAAGGGAAGCTGATGATATCTATTTCTTTATCAATAATTTTGACTTCTTTTGAGGAATTAGAGGTTTGCCATTCTTTCTCCTAGCTTCCGTAGCTACTCGATCTTCAATGATTTTGTCAAGAATTGTAGGGATAAAAACATACTCATTGGGAAAGGCCTTAGCTTCTTTGTCCTTTGAGTCCAAATAAGGCCTAAGGTCACACAGAGTTACATAGAGCTTTGACTCATCAAATGGGATGCCTAGTATCTGCAATCAATTTAGGGCTTTAATGAATCTTTTTGATGTCCTTCCTGCCCATTTAGATGCATACATCCTTGAAAGTTGCTAAGAAAATAGAAGCAATGATGACAAACATCCATTTCTTTGAAAGCTTGCAAAAATAGCAAAGCTTGGTGCTGTTGAAGAAGTTCTCTTTCCCTAGCCATTGACTCCAACACTTAGCTTTTACCACCTCGCCCTTGAACCTGAGTGTCTCTTGGTAGAGTTCTCTAACCTTAGTTATTAGATGGGTGTTCTCTTGTAATGGTTCGAAAGTAAATCTGAGGAGTCAAGCAGAGAATGAGCTCGACTATTAGCTTTTTCACTCAAGACTAAAGGGAATTTGCTTTTGTTGCCCTTTGGTGAAGGTCATCCATAGATCAACCTCCAAGGTCGACATAGTTGTACATCTATTGGTGTATATCTTATATTGCCACCACAAATCAACGGTAGAGGGCATAAGCCTTTTTGGCTAAAGCAATAAACTTCAATAAGTTAAAATAGAGCACACGAAGCTAATCAAAACCACAAAAAAAGACTTATGCGATTGTGATAATAAGAGAAGGGTTGAATGACCTCTAACCCTAGAAGATGTGTTAACTCATCCATGGTCCACTAGAATAATTGGGCATTGATGACTTTCCAATTCATCATTCAAGAAGAGGCCTATTAGAGCATGTTATCTTTAATATTGATGGTGAAGAAGTGTGGCCCAAGAAGTGGAGAAATGTTCACTCTATCCAATAGGTTCATGGCCCCATGTTGATTCGCTAATCTAGGCAAGCGGTAAAGATTAAGGGCCTCAGGCAATATTTCTTCTACGGATCTTGTACCTTAATGTGAAAGGCCTCTTCGGCATGGGAACCAGTGCCTTCTCACTTGAAAACCTCTTTTTCCTTGATTTAGAAGGTCCTATAGTAGACGGAGGCATGGTAAACAATGACAAAGCAGGAGAGATACATGTTCATAGTGTTAACAGGAGTTTGCCTCTGCCCCTAAAGTTCTTTTTTTCCTTACATGATCTCTCCAAAGATATCATCAACCTCTTATCACAAGTTGTCATCTTTAGGGATGTCACCTTATGAAAAGGAGAAAATAAAAGAGTCACTTCATAGAGACAATGAAAATTGTTACCCTGCTCAATGATAAAGAAAATCAGAAAGGATAAAGTCAACAACAACAAATGAAGGAGTGCGCCCAACAAAGATAAACAAAGAAACCTAAAAGGATGTTCTAGATTTTACTAAAAGTTATGAAAAAGTAAGAACAGAAGTACTTGTAAACTAAAGGACCTCTTGAAGACGGGCTTAAAAGAACACTAGGGGAATATCACTTAACCTCACAAATGCTATAAGGCTTTCAAAGTTTTAGAACTTGTGAAAGTAAGAATGAGGGCTATTTCAACCATATTTACAGAGGCAAAAATAGCCTTGAGTTTTGGTGTATTTAAGAAGTAATTCACCTTGCAGTTATCCACGCCGTTTTAGGAACATATTGCAAATCCTAAGGACTGGAGTTGTGAAGTACTCATTGCACATTGAATACCCCAAGTAATTTATTCATTGCAATACTTAGTTAGAAACTTTTCCGCTTTTGGTGAACCTATCGAGTGTCAAATAGTGGTCTATTTCTTGGTTGAAATTGCGAGTTGGAAAAAATTGCTTATACATTTTATTCAAACTTAGAAGTGAGGGGACTCATGAGTGGCATTCTAGTTCAATTTCTTAGTAGTGCACTGAGTTCGAGGTCCTTAAATTAGTAGAGTTAACCCAACCTATAATCTATCTGGCCTAATATAATCTCTCAAAAGTGACTGCCTTCAAGTTGAGCCACCCTATGAAAGGTGACATTTTGTCGCCAAGGGAATGATCACTACAAGAAGAACTAGTTTTAGCAGCCAAATTCTTAGTGACAATATTAAGATATTTACTAAATATACACATTTAGCTACCAAATAAGACCAAAACTTATTTGGTAGCTAAAATCAAGTTACATATATCTTTTTGCAACCAAGTAATATTTGGTAGCTATAAATGGCTGCTATAACTTGGCAAGCATTGACCAGTTGCATAGCAACCAAAATTAAAACTTTTAACTAGTGTTTTAATGGTTGCTATAGATAAACATTAATTGTGATCAACTTAGTAACAATATTTTAATGATTGGTAAAAGTCTTTTAAGTTAATTGTCAACAACCAACTAATTTGGTTGCAGAGCATATATGCTCATAGCAACCATCATTATCTAGTTGCTATAAAATACTTAGAGCATCTATAACTTTACAAGATTGCTAAAAAAATGCTTATGGCAATTCCGTGGACTTTGTCATTAACTAGTTTTTAAAGAATATTAAAAAAAAAAATCCTTTAAATGAAGTTCAAAAATCTAAAATTAATTTTAAACTAAATTAGTTAAAAACTTTAATCCAAATATTTAAAATAATTGAAATAATAATAATAATAATAATAATATAGTCAAAAATGTTTTAGTTTAATTCTGAGATTTTTGTAAATCAAAATGTGCTTTTATTTAAAGACAATGAAAATCCATTAAAATTTATTCAGCTTAAGTTAAAATATAACCATTAAAATTTATTCAGCTTAAGTTAAAATATAACTTATTTTTATTTTATTTAAATTACAATTTTTTATTAATTGAATGTTTATACTCATGATATACAAGACTGTATTACCCTTACACACGTTCAAGCGCTATCATTGTAAAATAATATTGCAAAAAAGTTTGTTTTTATTGGTTCAACATCTATTGCAAATGTTGTTCAAAATATTCAAAGAGCATGCAAATGGGCGGTATTGTTATTATATAACTTGCTAAGGGAGATGAATTTAGAAGATTAATTTTTCATTGAAAAAAAAGTTAAAAAAATTTAAAATATTAACTTTTGGAAGCATTAAATAACTTGCTTAAAAGTTGCATCTCTTTTCTTCATTCTGATCTTCCTCAAAGGCTAAATACAACCCAAAAATGTAGAAGGTCCATCCGCTAAAACAAGTGCACTAATTTGCTTCTGTGTAACTCACGAAGAAAATGATAACCCATATGATTTGAGATTAGAGAAAGACTTAGTTCCCAAAGGAATAATTTTACCTCCCTGTAACATTTCTTTTTTTCTAGCTAAAGTTGCATGTCTAGTTGGAGGGTTAAGCATAGATTCCTACCAATTTACTAATAAATTAGATCCATAAAAGCACTAGTCGAATTTTATAAAATAATGAACAAGGAATACTACTCCATATTACAATGTTACATTTAAATTGAAAGTATGTTCCTCCTATCTAATTTAAGTAGTCTAGTAACCATTCCTCTTAATTGTTTTAGTAGCTTCCAAGAAGCAACTATGTAAGGAAAAGGTATATAATTGATAATGCATCCAATTCAAGGTACATCCTTATCAAAAATATTTTCAGCAGAAAGCTAAAGGCCCTGATACATCACATAAATTCCCTGCAAACACATTAGTATTGTTGTGACAGTTGAAGAAAGCAAACCAGACTTCACCATGATGATCCCTAACAGTGCCACGTGCAATGCTTGATTATCTTTAGGTGTTTCCATTTGTATTAAGTTTAAACCAAAAAAGTAGTGGTATTAGTCACAAAATAAAAGCTAGTATCACCACCCTTTTCTGCTGTAGAGAAAAAACCAAGCAATCTAGCTACTTGGAAACTGTCGAGTACTTTGTTTTAAAGCTTTTACAGCTATAACTATCATCCTAGTGCTATAAAACTCTCCTTATATGCACTAGGGTTCTGTGAACCACCAAGTTGCATAGGTATAATGTGATCTTTCGAAATTTACATCTTGCAATCTCCACAATACTTAGCATCTGTTAGCGAACTGAAGTAAATTATATCAGACAAAGAACTCCTAAATTGTTTCCTAGTCAAAGTATGCAAAGTACAATTCCAAATAGTAAGACAAAGCTACAATCAATTATCATATATCACTAACCAACTACTCCTGCATTTAAATGTATCAATGTTCACTACAGTCCAATGCCCTAACCAAGGAAATTGAAAAGTAATTATTTTGTTTGTGTGCAAGCTATCTTGTTTGCCTTGCCCTTTGTTTAGCTAGAAATTAGGCCATGGATGAAAAAGGTACATCTGGAATAGACTATCTCAAAATGAAAAATACCAACAAATATGATGAACATACAAAAAACTAAAAACCATTGGATACTAAATAATCATATTACCCTTTAACTTGAGTTGGAGATTTACGTTTTCTCCATATCTAAATGTTTCATTGATGAAAATAAATTAGTATTTGATCTATTCCCACTTACATTTGGATGTCAAAATCACCTCCCTTGAATCACATGTATCAAGTGAGAATTTTCAAATTGCTGAAAACTGCATTCATCAAAGAAGGACAATCAGTGGAACATGTTAGTCTGTTCCATATTTCTTAAACCAGATTTTTCAAAATACAAATATTCCACCTCCACACCAATACTTACCTTGGAACCAACATAAATGATGAAGTTTCTCAGGATTCCATGGCCCTGCAATTTTGACACGCTGAACTATTATTCTTGAATCAGACACTGAACTTGTGGAACTGAAACTTTAAAGCTTATTGTGTAGGTGTGCTAGGAAGTTTGTATTATGGATAGCATGCCTAGTTGTATCAAAATACAAAAATAGACTATATAAAATGACCAATGTTTTCTATAACCAAAAGATTGTTTGTATGAATTCACATGAATTTTCCTTGTAACTATACTCTGTTATGAGGCTAAATTCAAGTTTGTTATGAGGATAGATTTTTAGCAAAAGACTTCAATCAATTCTTGTAGTATCCATTTAGTTTTTAGTTTTTGCAGTTTGAAGTCAAACAAGGATGCCATGTTGATAAGGTACAAGAACCTTAACGTTTTAGATAGCAAATGGAACTATCTTCCAAAATTCTTACCATCCTCACTCTATACAAATGCAGACTCTCAGAAGTAAAAAATGCTTGTTTGCACTGAATACCTTGGAAACCTTCGCTTGATTAAATTTCTGCCATCTATTTTTAAGTTATTACTTTTCTATTCCCTTTAGGGTCATTGATTATAGAAATAGTCTTTATTCACTTTTTCATTTCTGTGATTTAGTATTGTTAGTTCACCTTCTTTATTTCATATTAATACAATTTTGCCACATAATTAATTTTTTGTAGTTTTGAAGTCATGTAATACTTGATAGGCACTTTTTCCTAGGGTATAAAATACAAATTTTCAGATAAGGATGTAAGGAAAGCAAGGAACAATGCTATTCAATTCAATTTTCTTCTTTTCTCTAGTATGACTTCAAACAGCAAACATTCACCAGTATTTCCACAGCATCAGATTTTGTAAGATAAATTAAATAGAATTCTTTCAGGGTACTCAAGAGATAAAACGAATTATAAAACAAAACATGCCTAGAAATTTAATTGCATGAGTATAAATATTAAATGAACCATCAACTTTTTACCTGGAACAAGATTTTCAACCGTTATATTAGAGCTGCTGCAGTAACCAACCTGTGCAAAGAGCATACTAACAACTCAATGTCACAGCCAACATTTAAATAAGGCATGCTGTGCCCTAATCTATTAAAACAAATAAATCTACTTCAATTTATCCGAACATTCGCGTTATCCAGTCAAGCAACACCTAATTAGTTTGATCATGAAGAAGAATATAAAATTCAATAGAATAGGAATTTCACTCAAACCTAAGCTGCTAAACAAGAGCCACGTAAAAGCGTACTTAAAAAATTCAAGAAAATGTAATTAACCTTCGGATCATCTTCATTCTTCTCCCATAATTGATTCTAAGTTCTCACTAGTACACCGATCAACTGAATTTAAAAATAACTACACGCACAATATGTATGAATAATTAAACAATGATGTTTCTTTGGAACTGAGGAAGAGTTGATTTTGCAAGGAAATTGCATATCTTGCTCTCTGTTAAAAGCTTGCTGTGCGATTTACACGCAGGTATGTGGGTGTATGTGCAATTTTGTGAGTGTATTGTGTTGTGCACGCGTAAGTTGACGGTGACCGGCGCCAATTATCTTTGTTTTTGGTGGAAACTGGCGCCATATTGCGCAAACATTTTTAATATTATTTTTTGTTTTGTAATTAAATAAAAGATTTATTTATTCTCATGTTTTTAGTTAAAAGTATTCACCCAGGAAAATATTATCAAAAATAAAATTTATATTTTGATATGGCTCAAATATCATACTAAACGCTGAATTAAATTAGTCCATTTAATTCAATATTAACTAAATCTTTTTATTTTCAGTTTGATAATTAAAAGAAAAGAAATAGTACTACTGTAAAAATTAAATAATAAAAAATAAAAATTATATTTATTATTTATTAGATTATTATGTTGGTAACTTATAAACCAAAAAGTAAAAGATTAAAAGATATTGTAAAATAGTTATATATAAGTAAATATATTTTTGTTGAATTGAATTAATCAGTTTAATAAATATTTAAAAAAAAATTTTAATTTCAGTTTAAAAAATAAATTTATTGAAATTTTTAAAACATGAGAAATATAGTATTAATATGAAAATTAATGATAAAATCATAATTATATTTATTATTTATTAAAATATGGTGGTGGTAACTTGTAAACACAAAGTATACAATTAAATAATAGTTATAAAATAGATAAATAAATATATACAAAAATTATACAAAAATTAAACCAAACTAATACAAAAATTTTGGGTTCAATTCTGTATATGCTCAATTTTTAATTTCAAATTAGTTTCATACCTTCTTCGAATTGTGAATATTTCTTTATCTATTTTGGTTTAGTACATGACGCTTATCCTAGCATTGCACCAGGTTATGAGGTTAAATTAATTTTATTTTATTTAATTTTAACTACTGTTTAAATATTAATATTTTTAATAAATATTAAAAATATAACACTTGAAAAATTAGTAAGAATTTTATTGAATATAATATAATATAATTGATGATATAAATGATGCATAACAATATTTTTTATGAATATAGTTTATATATCAGCAGATCAAACTCCATGCACTAATGCATCTATATGCAAAAATTACTAACTAAATGTTAAATTGCTTTATACATCCAACAACCTACTAACATTGACTTGGTTTGAAGAAATTAAGGAACTTTACATTGAAAAAACAAACTTAAGTAGTAGAAGATAAGATATTTTAACTTGCCAAAAATTTGAGGCTTCCACTTCTTTTTATAAATTATCTTGGTTCATGAGCATAAAAAATAAAATACTAAAAAATTATATGGGAATTACACTAACACGTCTTCAAGAAAAGAAATAATAAATTTTAACATACCAAGAGAATGATCGTATAGAAGTGGAGAAAATAGAAGATAAATATTTTTATATATTTTAAATACTGAATTGTATATTTAGATTATTTTGTACATATATGTTTAAAGACTTTTAGCTTAAACATATTGACTTAGAATTTTTTTTAAATAATTTTGCTTTTTGAGCTTGAACTCAAGCATGTAGCTTGAGCTAATGAATTGAACTGTGCATAAATGAGCCAAGCTAAGTTCAAGCTTAGTTTCTTCAATTTGTCAAACTTGAGCTGAAATGTAAAAAAATGATCAAGACTAGAGTCGGTTCGATTTGATTCATTTGTATCCATATTCTAAACAAATTCAATGTCAAGCATATTAATCTAAACTGGTACACACGTGGAACATAGTCAATTTAAATTTACTTATATTTCAAAGTCCACAAATCATTTATCGATGTTTAAGTTATTTAATTGTGATGATACCTATACTATGGGGAAAAAAAGTCTCTCACATACTCAAAATATCAATTACTTAATAACGCTTTTAACTAAATCAATGTATTTAAACAAAAAAATAGCTAATAATTTTTTGCATCTCTTTTCTAATTAATTCATTTTATTCTCACTAATTATTATATTTTTTTCATATGTTTTTCTTTTACAATATTATTTTTTCTCTTCCTCTTCAACTCTACTATCTCTATTTTTTGTTGGAGTAGTGCCCTGCAAGCCAATAAGATTGGCATGTGAACTATTTAACTTGTGATATAATCTTAATTGAATGATATTTCTTCTAAATAACCATATTCATCTTATGCTTATATAACTTTACTGGCATATGGTAGAAGCCCTTAGATCACACAAGACTATGGGACTTAGTCGCGCACTAGGTAGTGATCATGGAATAAGTTTTACATAATTGTGTTCTTAAATATCCCAAGTCATAGAATCTTATGAGATAGGGCACCTAAGATTAGGATAGACTTGCACTAACGAAGCATAATCCAAGGGTTGAATGTTGCTCCATTCCATGAGCAAACCATAGCTTATCAAAGAACAAGGTGCTTGAGACCCGTTTAGAGAATCCATTAGATAGTTATAGCAGCAAGTCGGTAGTGGCTAGTTCTCCAACTTACGCTAATGCACATAATTAGTCCTTTGACTTAAGAATCCATTGTAACCTTGTGTTTAGATTCTCATGCTTTGACTTTACTTTGGCCACTTAGCGGGTGTTCCGATGGTGATTGGGCATGAGCTACTTAGACATGGAGATTTATGAGATCTAAGATGGGATCCAACTCCTCATTTTTGTGATAGGTGAGTGCTTCTCCTATGCATTCTAATTATTGATTCCAAGGAGTCCCTAGCCAAAGCAATGTGACAATTTGGAAAAAGGATTTTCCAAAAATGAGGTTACAAATTGGAATCGAACATTAAGAATAGATGCATAGTATCAAAGGCTATTGAGGAGGTGACAGATATCTTGCCCTACACCTCTTTCATTGAGATAGGAGATGGAAGAACCATATTTGCATGGTACGTGTAAAGCTAGAATGGTTCACCAATAGCATCGTTCGGCTAATTGTTGGGCTCCATGGGCTTAAGATTGGACATCAACCATGAAGATTGAGTACTCTTCAATTAATAAAGATTAATTGAATTAAGTCTGTTAGTTTAAAGGAGTTTAAACTAACATGAATATATGATATTCTAAAGTCACAAAAGTTGTGAATTCATGTCCAATGAGTGGCAGAACTTAATGGATCATACACAAAATCCAATCGGCAATCCTAAATATTGAAGGGAATTTTATAAATGTTATAAGAATTCCAAGGTGGCCAAAAATTAAGGGAATCAATTGATACATTTTTTAGTCATCTTTGCTTGATCAATTTAATTATTAGATTGATCTAATTAATTTACGGAGTTAAATTAAGACCAATTAAATTAATAGTTAATTTAATTTGATGCCACATGACTATCAATTAGTCAAGTTAACTTAAAGTGATAGATTAACAAATACCTAACTTAAAGAATTATGCTAGTTGACTTAAAGGTTAAGTCAAAGTTTAATTAAATTAAAGTGTTTAATGTAATTAAAATGAAATTTTGATTTTGGAGGGAGAATAATGTTCATTTGGAGTGGAATTAGAATTTATTTGGTAGACATTTCATAAGATGAAATGTAGATTCTAAATGAAATTCAAATTCACACAAATTAATATGCAAGTTGGCATGCTTAGGTGGCGCCCCCCACCTTGAGGAAGGTGTAATGCCACCTTGGCATCACATCATCCTCCCTCTATATATAGTTATGGAGGGAAAGGCCACCAATTGAATATGGTTCACACATTTTGTGCATCTAAAATTAGATCCAAAATTTTCCTCTAAGAATGGTTCTCTCATGTGTTGAGGCTTCACTCTCTCCTTCACCCCCCTCACCATTTTCGGCCTCCAACCAAGCTCTCTTTCTTCTTATTTTCTCCATCTGAATTAAGGAGAAAAGGATTGTCAATTGGTGTGCGGACTTTGGCATTAGAGGCAAAATGAATTTCAAATTGCTTGCTTTGGTGATCCTCTGTTCCAGTAGTGTGTTTCTAGATTCTATTCAAGGTCTTTCTGAAGGAATTTGGTATTGAAATTTTAACTGGACATTCTGCATTGAGTTGGCAAAATTTTGGTCCAAATTTGGCTTCATTATATGATGATATGCCCAATCAAAAGTTGATCACACCTTACTATGCCACAAGTAATCTGCTTTCGGGAAAAGAAGCACAACTTCTAGGTTTGGTTGGATTTTGCTTAAGAGGTAATAATTTGACCTTAATCCATTATATAGGCATGATTTAGATCTCTGGAATGGTGTAATCTAAGTTAGATTTCAATTTTTGAATGTTTTAAATTGGATCATTAACATTACACCTCTTTCATTTTTCTTGTCAAATATATTATATTATATTAAATTCAAAATAAAATTTTTTGAAAATAAGAAAATATATCATAATGCAAAAATAAATACTTCTTAATTTTGTATACATTGAAAATTTTGACACATGATTGCACACCTCCAGTTATATAAAATTAGGTCGAGGAGGTTTGATCATGAGGCATTGTAAAATGTAGAGGGAAAAGCAAAACAATAAAGATATTAAAATATAAAAAATGAAAAAAATAAAAATAAAAATA
>JACGDI010005367.1:167799-235686 GCA_014898725.1 Jacaranda copaia
TGATGATGATGATGATGAAGTTATGCAATGGATGATTTTTGCAAATTTTATTAGGATTATAGTTTGTGTTTCCCACAGAGAATGGGTGCCAGGTAGGGGCCGAAGTTTGCTGATACATATCTACTGAATTTGTTTTATGCAATTGAGGGTTTATTTGTGTTCTTCTTGTCTATCTAGAGTTACACATTTTTCTGTTTGTTTTTATTTTGTTAGATCTCTTTCATTTGATTTTTTTATTATCATTCCTTAAGAATTCTTTTTCTCACAAATTATTATGATTTCATATTTGTGAATCATTAGACATTAATTATGTTATTGCTTAGTAATTTATTCATTGTGATTTTATTTTTATTTTTTAGTTTTTGTTGTTATCAATGGTGGGCGGTGTTGTTGGTTTTGACTACTAAATATTGCTTTTGAGTATTAAGTTTATTTATTGTATGGATATACTTTGTAAAAGGTTGCTGAAAATGATAACAATGCCCTACTTTTTAGTTGAAAAAATTATTAATATCATGGAACACATTTTTCTAGGTGAGAAATATGTCTTCCATGTACAATTATATTGAATTGTGAAGTAATAATACTAATGGTGTAGGTTTGTTATGCTAATACATAATTGGTTAGCTGCAAAAATGGTTATGTTGTAGGATAGAGACAAAATGATGGAATTTGTCCACTTCTCCCACTTGAAATTTTGTAATACATTAGTAGTATGAAATCTCACTCAAGTATGGATTGTGGTCATGAAACTTGAATGAAAATAGAAATGTCCAAGATGAAGGGTTTGTGTCATGAAAATCTAGATAATATTGCATAATTAGAGAAAACTATGGAATCTCTTAGCTTGATATTATTAGAAATGAGTCACCAGTTAGAACTATTTTATCCATGTATAAAAAGTTTGATAGGGTATGTTGCTTTTATTTGTTATGACTCTTATTCGATTGAGATTCAGCTCAAAATCTTGAGTAGAGTTCATGTGAAATTGGGTTATTGCATCAAATTTCTAAATTTTTATGGAAATTTAAATCTTTTTACACTCATTCCATCTATGAGCTATGAAGCTAATTTGTTCATGTTTTTTAGCTTTTTTATAACAACTATATTAATGCATATCACAGATTCAAACCATCATGTAATGGATAAATGAAATCTCTCTTTTGTGTCTGCTATTATAGTAATGAATGTCACATTCTAGTGTATTGCGAGATGAAACTTTTGAAAAATGTATAGTTTTGCATCTAGATATTACAAATTTTGATGTTTTCATTTTGAGCTGAAAATATGGTTAACATGTAATGAGCTTTGAAAGTAGACATAAACCCTATTATGAAGGTGGTTGAAAAAGAAGACAACTTTCCAAAACCTAATAAGTTCCCATCATAATAATTGTTTGGAAACTCCAAACTATAGGGACTAAATTAAAACTTATAATTTTCTTTCCAATGCAAAATAAATTGAATTAAGGATTTAGGGTGGGTACTTGCTGATGATATACTATTTTAGACTAGATAAGGAAAAAAATGAACTTTTAATTGGACCATCTGTAATTTGATTTTTCTTTTGCATTATTTAATGTATTTGATTAAACTCTAAATTATTATCCTAAGGGGCTGAGCATAAGAATGGACTAAATAAATAGGCAAAAAGGTAGAGTAGTTATAATTACAATATGTAATCATTATAATTCTTATTTCAATGTAATTTATTTATTTTTTGTTGTACATCTATATATCGCTTGATTTTGTTAAAAATATTGGTTCATAATATTAATAACATGGAAATAATAATTTAGTAATTCTGGTTATATAGAAAACAAGAATGTGTGTGGTTTGGTCTCGTTGTATCAGTTATTATGTTGTGTGCACTATTACTTTTTATTTGTTATTTGAAACTATAAACTATTGTTTTTGGATTCAAGATTTTCGTATTCTTCTCTAGCTGTTAAAGATGGATTTTAACTTTTTCTATGGATTTGGTAGAAAAAGATAGAAATATGATTTTTTTTAATTTCATTTGGAGCTAGAAGAATTTTCGTAATAGAGGTCCTCTTTATTAAAAGATAAGTCTTAAGTTCCTATTGATAGAAATATTCAAAAGAAGCAGCATATCAATCAATATGTTAGAATATAATCTCAGATGATATAATAGGTATTTGATATACATAGTACATACTCTATACATATTACATGACCTAGGAGTCTAATTTATTAGTTTAAATAAAGTATTATCTATCCTGTCAATAATTTATCTATTAAATCAGGATTGCACATTTAGTAAGCTAAATTCACTATGTTCTCTTTCCTAGATACTCCATGGTGAAAGGAATTAGTAATGGCTAACCAAATGACAAATACTTAGGCCTCCCTCTTATTCAAGAAGAGAGAGTTTAGATATCTGTACCAACAAGCGATGTTGATAAATCTGAGGTGCATTACAAAGTTATAGACGGGACATTATTCTTATATTACACCAGTACCTACTATTAAACTTGAAAATTTATACGATTAATGGCATGATTCTGAATTTTGATGCCAATTTTTGTAATTGATAATGAAATTATATTTAGCAGTTTTTTGTTCTTCTTTTGAAGTACGTCAATACTTATTTTATGAGCTTGTGGAAGGGCTTTAAATTTATGTAGTTTAGGAAAGAGGGTGTTATGAGAATATATGGAGTGTTATGAAAATAGTTCAAAACCTCCATAGGCAAGCTAAGCCTACTCAAATATTAGAGAAACTAGGGGGGTCTTGACACTTTGTTTGAAACCATAGATGAATTTATAGTTTAGGTAGCAACAATAAATTTTGTATATAACATAGGTTAATGGTGATGATGGCTCCTATTTTGTCAAGGGTATCATGGTGTTGTGCACAAGGCATGATTTAGGTTTGAGATTGTAAACTCGTGTTATTAAATGATTAGATGTTCAATTTGCTTTGGCTTGCAAATCTTGGTGGTGTAAATAATGTTAAACACAAACAATCACTTTAGGATACCATTAGGCATTTTTCATATTCATGACCTGTGTACCATATCTATTATTTTTCTTTTGGTCCATGTTAAAACAATATGATTCTTTCTTACTTTGTTGTTTAAAACATAATGATGTTGTCCATGCATAGAGCTTTGACTTTCAACTTGAATATTGTGCACAAGTTCTCCATTTCTATAGGGCATTATGTTTTGGGTTTTCTCTCTCCAAATGTATGTTACAAATTTGTGAACTATATTTTTGCTAGGGAATTAGGACCATAAATATTGAGATTGTTGACTCTGAGTATGTAATCCACTTAGGTCGTCATATAACTGGAGGTAGGAAGTTCAACAAGTAGTAAGGTAAATTGATTTTATATTTTTAGTTCTAAGAGTCTTTACAACTTTTTTAGTTTCTTCTTTTATAGTATCTTTGATTTTTCAAAAAAGATTGAACAGGAGAACAGGAAAACATAAGTTTAGGGATATCATTAGTAGGTGTAGGTTGTCATTTGCACCATTCTTCGCGGAGTCATGTTACCAAATATTCATAATATGCTTAGACACATTAGTAATTAGAAAATATCTAATTAGTATATTTCTAAACTAAAATAAGAAGTCATTTTTGCAAGTTAATATATATGGTACATGAAATATTTCACTATTTGTTTTAGATGGAAAATTGTATTCTACATCAACGAGAGCAATGTAAAATATATGTTTTTGGGATATAATTATTTCAATAGAAAATGTTGGAGTTGTTGACACTAGATCTACTTGTATTAGTGTCAATGAGGAACCAAAAATATTGATTATTTTGGTCTATTTACAATACCAAATTGCATCATACAAGTTTAACTTCTTTTGGGAAAGTAGAACTATTAAGATTATTACAACTTAATGAAATTTGATAAAATTTTGGAATGTGAAATTGCTGTTGGTGTTCTAATTATGATATAAATGTATATTGAGTGATTGATCGGAGGAGTTTCAAGTCTCAAAGATATACTATTCATGTATATATATAATTAAAAGTTTCATGTAAGTCAATTGTTGTTTTAATTTTAACTTACGATTCACTTTCATATTATCTTATGCAAGCTGAAATTTTTATCTTTACAAATTTGAATTTGTGAAAGATATACTCCAAAAAAAACTATGAAATGAATAAGTAAAACTAAGCACACAATGCTAGTTCATTGTGATTAGTAGGCAAAATTAATCATTATATTTCTTTCTTTTGGTTTGCAAGATTTGATAGCTCACAATGTTTGCATCATGTTTTGATTTTCAAGTTCAAGAATATATCTTACAAGCTACATGAAGAAAAGTGGAAGCAAATTTGAAGAACATTGAATTGAGTTATGTTTATTCAGTATGCTATAACATCTCTATTTGGCCATCCATACTTTTTTTTTGAAATATTTATAGGAAGTTTCACATTATAAAATTTTTGAGATATTATTGCAATGCGTGAACTATTTATACTAAAGTTTTTAGTTTATGGATATGTTCTTACTAGATTAGATATTGAAATTACTTATATTTTAATTGATTGAGATATTCTTGTCTTTTAGGTACCATTAACTGAAAACATAAAAGTGTAGTTTAATTAAGTTTGACATATAGTTGATTTATAGATAGGATTTCTAATTTAGTTTGTAGTACTATTTGGTTGTTGGTATGTAAATGTTAATAACTAATATAATTATTTTTTTGCTAACACGTATATACAACAACTAAATTCAATTTTTGTCTACAACCATTATTTAGTGTTTAAGTATGAATTAGTAGCAAGCTCAATTTGTTTTGGCATCATTATTTGGTCACGACTAGGAATAAATCAACAATACATTTATGCTATTTCCACTAGCATTATTTGGTTGCTAATGTTTATGTGTTAGTGATTAGTAGGTAATTTTTGGTTACTAAATCATATAAATTATTGTAAGAGCCTTGGGAACTAATAACTTGATTGCCAAGATATTAAATTTTACCAATCAAAATGATATGGTTACTATAGACATAACTATGGTAACCGTGTTAATATTACAACAACCACAAACTTTTACATTAGTGAGTACAAAATTTGTTGCTCATGGCTCCATATTTAACAACCATTATTGGATGGTCACTAGACATGCATCTTTAGCATCCAACTTAACAACTTATCACTAAGTACTTTTAGTAGCTACTTTGCTGTGACCACCTGTGACCAATTTTATTTTGGTTGCTATAATTTTCAACAACCTTTTTCTAACTTTTAGCGATGATCAATAATGATCACTAAAACCAATTTTTCTTGTAGTGGATTACCTTTAGATTGACTTCACTTTTGGGGTGTAACCATAGCCTATCCACTTGTTGTGGGCACCACTTGAATACATTTTAGACTTTTTGGCAGTCTCTCTCCTCCGTATTAATTGCAGGCCCTTAGATTATGTCCTTCACATTTAATGCACTCAAAACATCCTTTCTTGGCACAATAGTATGCCCATGTCCTATTTTGGGTGGTGAAAGCCTACTTAGCCCTCCACTTTGAACTAAAAGGCCTAGTTTGACCCTATTGTCTCTTATGGAATACTCAACTGCAGTAATTTTGACACTAGGGAAGAATTTTATAAATACTCTAATTTAATATCTATCTCAGTATGTACTCTAAGCACATAGAACCCCTAGCCACATTTTGTTTTTACTATCTCGACCATGCTTGTTCTGGGCTAAGAATAATAGGGTCTTAGTTAGGGCTACCTCGACTAGCTTAATATGTTTATTGTCATTGTAGGTTTGACTTGCACCCACCAACTCAAATATCATCTTAGACAAACTGACATATTCATAATTAGATGCATATTTCCTCTCTAAAGCCTCTATAATAGCACATTTACTGAAAATTACACCATACCTATCTTTGACTTTGAGTGCTCTATCTTTGCAAAGGATAATTATAGTTTTAATGCACATATCAAGCAGAAGGCTATCATCAGTGAGAGAGGTTTTGTGGAAGATGAGTCATATAGGGCTAAGGTGCATAGTTTATACTAATTGGTTGTGGATTTACTTTGTGACATACCTTACCCTTAGTGTATAAAGCATCCTATGAGAGTTCTATGCAAATGCCCCTAATGCCATAGACAATAGAGTTTATATCTGAGGCTATTGGGTTCCTTTATCGACTGTTATCATCAATAACTATTATGGGATCCCTAAGGATATTCAGACTAATTAGTTTATGAGCCGCATGAGCCTTTCTAAACAAAGTAACCTCAAGGACCTTGCATAAGTTTGAGGTGCAATGGAACACTGTCATTTAGGAGCTACTTTTATTTCTCTTGTGTCATCTTCATAGGCTTACCAAGATTTAGGAGGATTTTGTTAGTGGCATTTGTTATGCTGATGCGCACATTAGATGTGATGCATGATTGTTACATGCTGTTGAGACTGATAGAAGAATCAATGTGGATGAGATCATTAAGAGATCTTCTTTTTAGATACCATCCTCTAGCTGAGAGAGTATTTTGTTTCCCTTTTTGATGATAGAACTTTGTGCAAGAAGAGTCATATGGGATAGAGATGAGGCCATTGAATTATTAAACTACAACATTGTTATTTCTTGTCTCCAATAGTTCGACAAATTATATTTCATAATATTTTACTTTTTTGCAATTAACTATCCAATTATTTCCACCATTAATAGCAATAGTTTGTAAAGTTATGTTCCATTGTTATTTTAGCAAGTATTTCCCATTTTGAACCAACATATTCTAAATAAATTATTTTAGCAATAAAAAAAAATAGAAAACCCATTAGTAATGGGAGAAAGCATGACAGCAAAATTATAGCATATAGATGTAAATGACTTTTAGAAAATTTTTAGGCCAAATTATTAGAAAGAAAAGGTTAAGAAACTTGACTCATTAGATGTTTAATTAGAGATTTACCATTAGATCTGGATAGATAGAGAAAAATATTAGGAATGCAACTTCATGAATCATGCACATATACATAAAAATTAATTTTATCTTATGAAGTAGGTCAAAGCACAAATGTAAATTGAATGGATATCCATCATAGCATGATAATGAAAACATGAAAAAACTCTCCAAATAATTTAAAATAACAATCAGAACTAACATATTATACTAAAAACTTATATATCGCTCTAAACAACCTTGAAGCCATATCCAAGAAATAAGTTGACTTGTTATGTTCATCTTCCAATATCTAAAATTGAGAACAAAATGATACATGGCACATCACTTAATTAATTTAAAATATGATAAAAAGATATGCTTAGAAAATGATTTTGTTGAAGATATTTACCATTTGCTTTACTTTTATTAAGAATGTGTAGATGCAGTTCCACATGAAAACCCATTTCCTAATACCTTCAATCATATAATGTGAATCTAGAAAATCCAAGTACGTAATTTATTTAGTTATTGAGAAAAACTTACCATTTTATTATAATTAAACTAGGATGTTCTTCTTAACCTTTTGTTAAAAGATATAGAAATGTGTGAGCTATGTCCTTGATTGCCCTGCAAATTCCATTTGCGATTTGGAGCATTACCTCTTTGCCAGGCCATTTTCTTCTGCAAAGTGAAGTATAATAAAAAAAATTTAAATAATATATTATGGTATTAAGAGAACACCTCTTCTTGGATGGATATTAAATAGTTTTAATACGCGAAGTGATAAAAAACTTTGTTCGATTTTGAAAGTCGGCATCCAAGACATAGGAATGAACTAACTAGAAAGTCACGCAGTTTTATGATACGAAAAAGCTATGTAGTCTCCATAAAATATATGGCATGGCTTGAATAGAAAGAATATCTTATTTTCAACTGAATAAATTGTAGGTGAGGTGAGTTTTGTTAGTTCAATAAATTATCTGTTACTAAATAACAAATACAATATTTGGATGGGATCCGAAATAGATCGTAAAGATATCAATAAATTAGTAGAAGCAATTAAACCAAACAACTAAAACAAAGTTCAATACACTAGTTGTCAACTTTAAAATACAAAATTAATGGATTTTATCTTGTTAGTATTTGGTTATTTTACTCAGATATTTCTATTGCAATATTGAAACAATTTTTTATGCTAGAAGAATAGAAGGTCAAACTCTATTGCTTTTTTCATCACGCAATTAGAAACAATAGAACAGTAATATATGTAACACCAAACCTTCAGTTTTAAAATGGGGGGACCTTGAGCATGCTATGAACTGCCTACAACCATATTTGATGTACTTTCATCATTTGTTTGTGTATGTGCTGCCCAATTGGAATCCAGTGCGTTGACAATTATTGAATCACCTTTTAAGTTTTCGAAAGACACCTACAATAAACATTATTTTTAAAACTAAACTAGGTCATTCAATATATAGTTTACTTAATACTAAAAAAAGAAAAATATAAATCTCAAATATAATAATTACTTTTCATATTTCTATTAGAAGATACTTTATGTGACAAAGAATGCATACGCGAGATACTTCACTAGCTCAATATATGATAATTCTCTATCTTTCACCACACAAAAGTAGCTATATTTCTTACTTAATCAAGTGATGGAAGGTACGTATGAGTACATATAGAAAATTGAGAGTATCCATTACTTGCCAAATCTATAGGAACAATGTTGGCAAATAAAATTCGGTTTGGTAGATTTGAAAAATGAAGGTAAGAATCGTTTATGACCACATTGTTGCTAGTAGTATACGTATATTGATCACTAACATGCATCATCTCATTATCACTATTTTAAGAGGGTAGCTATTGAGTTTCTTTAGCTTAACTACTAAACAAGTTAAACTTCAAAATTTTTTATTCATTTTTAGGGCTAAAATGAATCATTTTAGAGGAAAAGATACTTATGGATATTGGTCACATGTACTTGAAATTCCTTTCAAATAGAGTCCGAACAAGTATTTTTTTACACAATGATAGTATACCAGGAACTTTCCCTAATTTAGAATTTGATCAGTTTATATAAATATTTACATGAAAGTATTGAAACTATTTTCGTTGCTAGACAAATACAAGTCTATATCAACATATATAATTAATATATATTTCACAAACCTTTTGTCTAGAAGTGGTAGGACCTTGAGCATGGCATGAGCTATGCCATATTTGAGGTAGTTTCTTAATTTGAAAACCCATTTGCAAAATTTAATTTTTTGCTTCACTGATTGAAAAAACTTGTAACATTCATTGGATTCTGAATGACCTGATTAATACCATGCAGCCTAGAATAAGACAAAAAATTTCAGTTTATGAGTAAAAAATGAGTGTTTGTTTTCATTTAATATAATATTTGATATTATCACAGATATATTTGGATAATATACTGCATCAATTAATTATGATAGTGATGCATTGTTTTGTTTGTTCTTCAGATCTATGACCTTGATGGAACTGAGAATCCATGCATCAAGTCAATTGCACTTGTTTGTGTTGAGCAATTGGAGTGCAATATGTTGACAATTGTTGAATCATTCGAAAAGTTTCCAAATGGTACTTGCAATAAACCTTATATTTAAAATTTATCTGGTTCGATAGAGAAAAATATATTTCATCTATTTAAAATGAAAAAACAAATATATAAATCTTAAACATATATATACTATTGTTTTTCTTATTTTTATCTGGAAGACACTTTGTATGTGGCTAATAACACACTAAGTACTTTTCTATTTGAGAATTAATTCGCTCTCCACTACAAAGATGCACGTGTATGCTTTCTTAATAAAGAAAAATTAACAAAAGTTCGAAGTGTATTATAGATATATGAGAGGATCTGATTCACTGTCTTCCAAAATTTAAGGGATAATTCTAGCAAATGAAACTAGCCTAGTACATAAGACAAATGAAGAAAAGAGTTATTGATGACCTCATTGTTGCTAGCATCTTGTGTAATTTCTTCATCTATAGGCATCACGATTTTATCATCCCCAGGCACTTCGTTCTTTTGGAACCTGTCTTGAGAAGGTGGACATTCAATTTCATTGCAAATGGTTCCCCTTCTCAAGAGTGCATATAAAAGTTTTCATTTATTTTAAGGCCAAATTAAATTGCTTTAGATAAAAAAATACTTATGAATTTTGGCCACATGTACGCAAAATTCCCTCAAAATAGATCATAAACAAATCTTCATTTGCACCATGACGTTGTGCTAGGAGTTTTTCCTAATTCAATATTTGATTAATTTATATAAATATTTATATATGTGAAAATATTGAAACCATTTGGGTTCTACAAACTTAAACTGCATTATTTTAATTTTACTCAATTGAAGAAGCAATAGAAGAATAGTATATTTAAATCCAAACCTCCTTTCTTGACATTATAGGACTTTGAGCATGGTTTGATATTGCACTAGCCATAATGAAGGAAGTTTCACGATTTGAGTAGCCGCTTACGAAATTTGATCGTATGTCTCCCTGATTGAGAACATTTGTAGCATTGGTTGGATCTTGAATGCCTTGATTAATCCCATGAAGTCTGGAAGATGGTGAAAATTTTGGTTACGAGTAAACAATACTTGATAAAAATGCTAAGCTAACTGCAGAAAATTTATAATTTCATTCAATGCAATATTCATATTATGCAAAAATGAATTTAGCTAGGCAATATATTGCATCAACTAAGTGCGATGGATGTTAGTATATGCTTTTGTTATTTACTCAATATCTATTACCTTGATGGAATTGAAGGTCCATGCATTACAACATTTGTACATGCCTGTGTTGTCCAATTGCAATATGTTGTATTGACAATTGTTGAATCACTTGGTAGAATTCCAGATGGTACCTATAATAAACATTAATTTTTAGAACTTATTCAGTTCAAGAGAGGTCTACCATATATCATATATTGACATGAGAAAGATGTAACTTTGAGCATATACATGGTACATTAAGCTATCTAGATGACAATGTGCATGTGAGAAAGAATAATACATGCACTAAATATTTTCTTGTTAGATGTCTCTAATGAGAATTCTCTTTCTTTATCACATAAATAGAGTTAGATAATTTCTCACTTACTGATTAATTCATGGAAGGTTGAAAGTGTCTTATAGAAATTTGAGAGGATCCAACCTGTTGTCCTTCTAATTAACTTAGAGGATAATGCTAAGAAACTAAATTCATTTGGTATATTTGAAAAATGAAGACAAGAGTTATTGATTAATTACCTCGTTGTTGCTAGCGTGGCTTGTAAATTGATCTTCTATAGAAACTTGATTTTCCTGGAACCTAATTTAAAAGGGAGGTATTCAATTTTTTGTAAATAAAAATTTCAAGGAAAACTGAATTTGAAAATTTTCATTTATTTTCAAGGTCAAAATTAATTGTTTTAAAGGAAAAGAAACTTATAGATGCCCGTTATCTATATGTGAGATTCCTCTCAAATAAACTATAGATAGATCTTCATTTTCACCCCATTGTGCTAGGAGCGTTTCCTAATTTAGGAATTGACCATTTTAAATAAATGTTTTGAATGAGAATATCAAACACCTTTTGTCAAACTATTTTACTTTTACTCACTTAAGAAACAACAACGTAATAATACTAATAATAATAATATATCACAGCAAACCTTCTGTATCTGCATGGTAGGACCACCCTGGGCATGGTAAGAGCGACCTGTATCCATATTAAAGACAGTTTAATAATTTGAGTTATTGCTTACAAAATCTGCTCAGCCGCTTCCCGTATTGAAAACATTTGTAGCATTCATTGGATCTGGAATGCCTTTCTTAATTCCATCCAGTCTATAAAAAAGTAATATTTTAGCTTGTTAGTGAATAATGTTTGGTATAAATGTCAAGATGTTGTGAGAACGTTTTCTTTCATTCAATATAATATTCACATAATGCGAAGACAAATTTAGGCAATGTACTACAATTATTTGTGATAGTGGTACATTCTTTTGTTGTTTACCCAAAATCTTTTACCTCGATGGAGCTGAGGGTCTATGTATCATTGCATTTATATATGTTTGTGTTGCCAAATTAGAATGCAAGGCGTCGATAGTGATTGCATTTTCCAATAAATTTTTGAGTTCCACTTGTAATTAACATTAACTTTAGAACTTATCGAATTCAATGGAGATCTAATATATTTCCAATATTTAAAACAATATATATATATATATATTCAACGTATGGATGGTATCATTTTCTTTGTTTGTATTGAGTCATTCGGACAAAAATTTGAATTTGACAAAGAATAACATAATAGATATTTCTCTAACACATGATTCAAATGAGAATTCATCATCTTTCGTCATAATAACGTACTTATATATTTTCTCACTTAACAATCAATTGTAAAAAGGTTCGAAGTATCTTACTAAAATTTAAAAGAATCCAGGCCATTGTCCTCCAAATTTGGAGGATAATGCTAACAAACAAACTTTGATCAATTGACATGACGATTGAAGAAAAGAGTCATTTATGACCTTATTATGCTAACATCATCTATAAATTAATCATTTAAAGTTACTTGATTTTTTGGAAACCTCTTTGAGAGAATAGATATTAATTCAATCTCTTTCTATATGTCTACTTTTCAAGTTAAAAGTGCATATGAAAATTTTTATTTACATTTAGGGAGAGAGAGTTATTTTAGAGGAAAAGATGTTTATGAATGTCAATCATATGCATGTGAAATTCCTTTAAAATAGATTGCAAATAAATCTTCATATGCACCATTACATTGTGTTAGGAGCTTTTCCTAATTTTAGCATTTAATAATTTCTAAATAGATATTTTTGTAAAATTATCTAATACATTTTAGGTGCTACGAGAATATAAGGTCGAACTATGTTAATTGCCTTTTTACTCACTTAAAAAATAAGAACACAAAAATATAACACCAAACCTTTTGTCTTGAATTGGTAGGAGCTTGACTACAGCCCATGGAGGTAGTTTTATAATTCGAGTTGCTGCTTCCACCACTTGTGGCATCCATTGAAATTCAAATGTGTTGATTGATTCCATACAACCTGGCTAGAACAAGCTAAGGTGAGCATTTTTGTTTTACAAGTGAGTAATAATGCTTAACATAAATACTAAGCTAAGCTACTATGAGAATTTTTGTTTTTATTCAATGCAATATTCCTACCATACAAAGACGAAATAGGTAAGATACTACATCAATCAACAGGCTAGGAGGAATTTACTTTGACAATATTTTTACGTACTTAATCAAACAATATTATCCTAATGATTTGTGAAACTAATTGAAATGATCACACAAAAGTTTCAACATCATGCTTTAGAGTAGCAAAATAAAATAAAATAATTTAAAGAGAGAGAAAGAAATATAATACCTAGTTCAAGGAGTGTATTTAGTTTGTAGTCACTTTAGAGTAGTAAAATTCATCATTGCCTGAATGCAAATAGAATTGACATCTGCACATAAGATACAATGAATCATCATGCATTCTCGACATCCATTGAAACACAGAATTCTCACAAACTTGAATTACATACAATCTCCTTATTTTGTAGAAATATTGAGCATATCATTTTCGGAGTTTTAATAGAAGAAAGGCTAATATATAACATAATAGAGAGAAGAAAACATAATCCTAGAGGATGATTTACTAATTATTTTTTTCCAATTTAAGTAATAATATTTATATAAGAGAATAAAAAGTTTTTGAAGAAGGCGTTATATATTTTGAAATTTTATCTTTTCAATAGAGACTATGACTTTATAGAAAACATATATCTAAAAGAAAGGGAATATTTGTGGTTAATTGGTTTTTAGTGCCACAACATCTAGACTTCTATCTTTAAAATGATTTCTTGATATTTTTTCCAAGTTAAGTAATAATGTTTCTATAAGAGAATAAAAACTTCCAAAAAAGGTACTATCTTGAAAATTGAGCCTTTCAATGAAGAGTTTTGACTTTATGAAAAACACATATCCAAAAGAATATGAACTATTTTTATTTTTTGTTTTTTATCATAGCACAACGACGCTTGCCTTTTGCTACCATAGTGGCTAGATTGCACCCCAGACTTGTTGGTGCTATGACTCCAAACATTCTATCTCACACATCAATATTCTCTAAAAATGTAGTACCTTTTACATTTTAACTTGAGTAAAATAATAAATATTTCCTCATTGATTCAAAAAATAAAATTTTAAGAACAACAACAATAATATTAATAAGCCAATTCTTTACCATATGTTATGTAATAAGTTCTTGCAGACTTGAACTTTCATTAGGTTTTGACAAGTATTCATTTGTGGAATCCACAATAATCATAAGTCATAGAAGCTTCAACAAGTCACACATTGACACACACTCACATGGGTTAAAATGCACAATTCAAAAATCAACAACAAAGCTCAACTCAGGTATTGCAAAAATACCAATATTCAATCAAATCAACTTGAGGCATGTATACCAAAAGTGCATAGGTAGAAGTTAAATATAGTTCCCTGCGTACAACAGTTGTACTCATAGGGAATGAGGATAATTACTTGTCTTCCTTACTTATACTATTTAGATATCGAAACTTGATATATTGAAAAATAATAAGAGAATATGTATCTAACCTACCTTATAAGTATCAAAACAAAGTGCATTATGGCAATTATAGTTACTACTGGAAAATCAAGTAAAGCCTATCCTGACATGCATCAAGTTATGAACTATTAGCAAAATCTTTGTAGTCTAAACATCAATAGCATCTTGCTCCAAGTTGCCATGTCTACATAGAAAATTTAAAAGTTAATCCCATTAAAGATTAAGTGCATCCTATAATGTGGATAGCTCCTCTTAATACCGCTCAATCTCAAGGATTAGTTAGATTTGATTATCCCTAGGTGTAAATCACCAATTATTACATATTAGTCTCAAATTAATAAACATAAATCCAATTTCAAGGTGATCAAGCTAACAATGGCATTAATCACAAGACAACCACAATAGTCCAACATAATGAACATGAAATTCAAAAGCAATTGTGGCAATTCCCTTATAAAAAATAACAATTCACCATAATTCCCTCCTTAAAATAGTTTTTATGCAATCACTATTACATGTATATCAATACAAAATACCATTAAATGACTAAATAAACCAAAAACTCCTTTAACCAAATGGAGTGCCACTGCCTCCTCTAAGCATCCATAAGAAAAACATATGGTTGCTTCGAGCTTTTTTTTTTGGGATATAAAATGTTAATCTTTGGTGTTTGATTGGGAAAGTAATACAAAAACATGAAAGTTTAATAAGAAAATAGTCTAAAAGCCCAAGAAAATTGGCTCCTCGTAATCTCAATGGCTACTTTAAAAGCTCCTAATTAGGTAAAAGTTGAAGGCAAGATAGGCACTAGGATCTATAATCAAATGTGATACGCATGACCTCCTCTCACTATATCTATATATGGAGGCTGAAAATGTGTGATGCCAAGTTGGCATCACACAATGCATAAGGGGGGTGACCAAGTGGGGTTGCAAAGGCGGCAAAATTTGAATCCAAATCTCATTTGAATTTCATTTGCATCTTAATTACATTTGGAATCTCATTTCAAATTCATTTAGATGCCATCTCAAATCTCATTTGAATCTTCCCTCCAAAATTCATTCTTCCTTAATTCATCAAATTAAATTCTTTAATTCAATTAGTTTTCCTTTGACATAACTATTTAAGTCAAACTAGCTTAATTCCTTAAGATAAATTCGTTAACTTAGCTCTTTAAGTTGACTTAACCAATTAATGATCATGTTGGCACCAAATAATTAACACCTTAATTATTGGTCTAATTTAACTCTTAAATTAATTGATTAATTTAACACTTAAATCAATCAAACCAAAATTAACCCTCAAAGTTGGCCCCAAAAATCAATCCACTAGGAGACACCATTTTCTAACACTTTAGAAAATTCTTTCCATTAATTAGGAAGCTAATTGGATTTTGTGTGTAACCCAATAGGTTTTATCATTTATTGGATATGGACTCACAACTCCTTGTGACTTTTGAATATCTTATATTCACTCTAGTTCAAAACTCCTTTTAAACGAGTCGACTTAATTTAATTAATCTCATTAATTGAAGAATACTCAATCTCTATGGTCGATGTTCAACCTCAAACCCATGAAGCCCAACTAATTAGCCAAAATGAATATTCTATAGAACCATCATCGCTCTATGTGTGCCATGCAATTATGGTTCTTTCATCTCTTATCTCTTAAAAGAGGCCTAGAGCAAGATATTTGTCAGCTCCTTAATAGCCTCGATACTATGTCTCTATTCTCAATGTTCGATCCCTATTGTGTGACCTCACCTTTGAAAAATTCCTTTTTCAAATTGTCACGCCATCTTGCGCAAGATTTCTAGGAACTGATCATCATAAAACACATAGGAGATGTACTAGCATTTTACAACAGTGAGGAGTTGGATTCCATCTTAGATCTCACAAACCTCTAGGCCAAGTAACTCATACCAAATCTCAACTCAAAAAACCCGCTAGGTGGTCAAGGATAAATCAAAGTATGAGGATCGAACACAAGGTTACCATAGATCTTCAGGTCAAATGACTAATAATATGCACTAACAAAAGCAGGAGAACTAGCTACTATGACTTACCACTACGGTTAGTGCCTTATTCTCTAACATGCACCCATATTTAATACAATTTCTCATGGAATGGAGCAATCTTCAACCCTTAGATTTATGCATCATTAGTGCAAGTCTATCCAGATCTTAGATGCTCCGTCTCATAAGATCCTATAACTTGAAAGTTTTAAGATCACAACTGTGTGAGACTTATTCCACGTTCACCAAACTAAGTCCTATAGTCATAGGTTATCTAAGGGGCTTCATCTAAATACTAGTGAAGTGAAATAAAGCATAAGATGAAGATGGCCATCTAAATGAATATCATTCAATCAAGATTATACCATGAGTGAAATAGTTTACAAGGCCAATCCTATTGGCTTGCAGGGTATTATTCGAATAAAAGTTAGGAAAAAGATGGAATGCCCTTAATTAGCCATTAAGTTTCTTGTCATCTGGCCACTGCAATGCTGAATTGGGCACCTTAGCCCCAATCTCCAATAGGCTACCTCAGCATGTAGCCTTAAAGCATTGAACCAAGCTTTGTTTTAGTTTGTCCCCTTGTTCGTAGCTTACCTACTTGTAGCTAGCTATCAATTTATTACGATGCCTACAACACACAAGAAAAATATAAGAAAAAAATAAAATAAAATAAAAGCTTATAAGAAATGCATGAAAAAGAACAAATCTATAAAGAAACAAATGTGCCAAATAAGTACTTTTTTCCTAAATTCTCCCAAAAACTCAAGTCAATCATGTTGAAAAATAGAGATAAAATAACTCTCATTTTGAGAGTTGTCACACCCCCAAACTTACAATTTTCTAGTCCTTGAGTAAACAAAGAAAAGAAAAACATCACAACTAGGACTCACCTAAAAAATAGACAAAATCTCAAGGCAAGTTTGTGTAATATGCATTCATTGTCTACAACTATCTCTAAGGTGTAGATGAGAAATCCAGAGTAATGCTCAATTTAAAAGCTAACACACAACTTACTCCATCAATCCATGCAAAACATCCTATCACAAGTGTAGCCTCTTGTGTGTGTTAAAAGTTTTTTGACTTATTAACCTAAGTAGCCTAAGTCACAAAACATATCTCAAACTAAGTATTAGGTTGTTGCCCATATGCCCATTTTTTTATATCCTGCTCCACGAATGTAGGGTTTGATGGTCAAGGAATCATTAGAATTTTGTGAGCTTATACTGTAAGGCTAAGGTCGAAAGGCAAAAAATTTAAAAAAAACCAGCTTAAGTTCAATCAAAACATTTACACATGAGAGTTGAGCAAAAAAGATGCGGCAATAGAATGCTCTTAATCATTATATCCTTTCTTTTGATCTTTTATTGACTGTTCTCTCTTTGTTTTGTCTATCATGCTAAGGTAAGCTTTTAATTAAGCTTAAATGTGGTACACATCTTAATTTCCTTTGCCTATATTTTATGGCTTTTTCTCTTTTCAAACTCTTTCTATTTTTTTTTCTTTCGATTTTTGTTTTAAGAACGACGAACCTTTTTCATTTTATTTTTCTTTTCATCCACTTTATAAAACCTTAGATAAAAAGGTCAATTGTGAAAATATGTAAGTAATAGGGATTACATATTACATGAAAAAAAATAGCTAGAGCTTTTAAAAGCTTAAAAAATAAAAAGTACACATTAAGGCTTAAACTAGGCCAAACGTCCGTGATGAGCTTAAAAACCTCAAGATAATTCTTGATTCTAAAAAAAAGACCTATGTGCTTACTCAAAGTCTACAAACGTTCATGAAATCAGTAGATGATGATCTACAAATATAATGCTTTATGATGGCTTCTATGTCCAACAAGCTTAAAAAATCTAACAAGCACATGAAAACCGCTACTGAGATACATATGCACCTACAAGAGTTGTATGGCATGTAAACTAGACATGAACGTTACTCATTGTCTATGAAGCTATTTTGGACAAGAATGGTTGAAAGCTCAAGTGCCCATAATCATGGCCTTAAGATAATTGATCTCATTGAGAAACTTACTCAATTGGATGTGGTTATGGATAATGAGCTTTATGTGGATATGATCCTATAATCATTGCTGAGTTTTTTTTTTTTTTTTGACCAATTTGTTATGAACTTGAACATGCCAAAATAAGAGGTAACGATTAACGAGTTGGTCAATATATTGGTGATTGTCAAGGCAATTGTGAAAGACAGACCATTAATGCTTGCTTCCTCCCCTAAGTCTAAGGGCCCTAGGGATGCTAGAAAAACAAGTAAAAGAAAGAAGAGTTTTTCCTTCAATGGGAAGCAACTATTGAAACCCTCGGACGGAGTTAAGAAAAAGAAGGAGGATAAAGTCGATGCAAGTTGTTTCAATTGTGGCAAGAAAGTCCATTGGAAGAGAAATTGCAAGGAATACCTTGCAACCATTGGGATGGGTATGTCCTTTATTGAAGTGCATTTAATTACAAATTCTTCCTCATGCGTATTTGATAACAAGTGTGGTTTTCACCTTTGTAATTCATTACATGGGATGGAAAAAAGAAGGAGTCTAAATAATCGGGATTTGATCCTATACCTAGGCAATGGAGCAAATGTTGCAGCCAAAGTTGAAGGCATTATGAAGTTAGAATTAGGCAATGCCTTTCTTGTACTTGATCCATGCCATTACATATTGAATCTTTTTAAGAACATCATTTCAAATCCCATTTTAGATAGCAGAGGATTTGATTTTTTCAATATCAAATTGGGATTTAAAATAATAAAGAATGGTTGTTTAGTTGCTCATGGTACACTTAATAATAGATCATACATTTTAGATTCTCAACAATCATTAATGCACATTCAACAAGTAGCAGAAACTTAGATAACCAAGAAGATATCATTTTATGGCATACAAGGCTTGGGCATATTTCCAAAAGAAGGATAAACAAGTTAGAAGTCCTCAAAGAACTAAATGTTAGTGACATGGAGGACCTTCCTACTGCTGAATCTTGTTTAGAAGGAAAATTTTAAAAAGGTGTAATGCTAAGGATCCAATTTAGAACACTTAAAAACTAAAATATAACTTAGATTATACCAATACAAGGATTAAAATCATGCCTATATAATGGATTAGGATCAGATTGTTACCTCTTAAGTAAAATCCAACCAAAAACTCCAAGTAGAGCTTCCTTTCCCAAAGGTAGACTGTTTCTAGCATAGTAGAGTGTGATCAACTTTTGATTGGGTAAATCACCTCAGAATTAAGCCAAATCTAGACCACAATTTCATCAACACACTAAAGAACATACAGTAAACATTTCAACACCAAAATCTTTCGGAAAGACCTCAAACAGAATCCAGAAACGCACTTCTGGAACAGAGGATCACCAAAGCAAGCAATCCAAAATTCATCTTGCCTCTAATGTCAAAGTCCACACACCAATTGAAAATCCTTTTCTCCTTAATTTAAATGGAAATATAAAGGATAAATAGATATGGTAAAAGGCTAAAAATGGTGAGGGAGATGAAGAAGAGAGTGGAGCCTCAACTCATGAGAGAATCATTTTTGGAAGGAATTTTGAATCTTACTTTGAGATAAACAAAATGTGTGAATTTTCATGTGCTGCCCCCCCTCCCCTCTATATCTATATATAGAGTGGAGATGGTGTGATGCCAAGGTGGCATCACACCCTCCTCAAGGTGGGGGTGTCACCTATGCATGCCAACTTGTAAGCATCTTGCAAGCTGCATGTTAATTTGTGTTGAATTTGAAGTTAATTTGGAATCTACATTTTATCTCATTAAATATCTACCTAATTAAATCTTAATTTAGCATCAAATGAACATTTCATTTGAATTCTCCCTCCAAAATCAATTCTTCATTTTAATTAAATTAAACACTTCAATTTAATTAAACTTTGACTAAATCTTTAAGTCAACTAGCTTAACTCTTTAAGCTAGATTTTGTTAACTTAACTCTTTAAGTTAACTTGATCAATTGATAGTCATGAGGCACCAAATTAAATTATCACTTAATTTAATTTGTCTTAATTTAAATTCTTAAGTTAATTAGATCAATTTAACAATTAAATTGATCAAGCCAAGATGACTAAAAATTGTGTCGATCGATTCCCTCAATTTTCGGCCACAATGAAAACCTTCTAACATTTAAAAAATTCCCTCAATATTTAGGATTGTCAATTGAATTTCATGTGTGACCCATTAGGTTCTACCACTCATTAGACTTGGGCTCACAACCTTTGTGACTATATTCACATTAGTTTAAACTCTTTTAAACTAATAAACTTAATTCAATTAATTTCTATTAATTGAAAAATACCTAATCTCCATAGTCGATGTCCAACCTCAAGCCCATAGAGCCCAACTATTGGCCGAATGATGTTTTTGGTGTATTGTTCTAGCTTTATGCATGCTATGCAAATATGATCCTTCCATCTCGTATTTTCATAAAAAAAGCCTAAGGAAAGATATTTATCGGCTCCTTAATAGCCTCGATACTATGCATCTCTTCTTAATGTTCAATTTCAATTTTTAACCTTATCTTTAGAAAACCCTTTTGCCAAATTGTCACATTGCCTTAGCCAAGGACTTAATGAAATCGATCATCATAGAACGCATAGGAGATGTATTCATCTTTCATAAAGACGAGAAGTCAGATCCCATCTTGGATCTCATAAACCTCAATGTCTAAATAGCTCATGCCCAATCACCACTGAAATGCTTGTTAGGTGGCCAAAGTGGAGTCAAAGCATGTGGACCTAAACATAAGGTTTCAATGGATCCTCAAGTCAAAGGACTAATCATATGCATTAGCGTAATCTAGAGAACTAGCCACTACCGACTTGTCACTACAGCTATCTAGTGGATTCTTCGAGCGGGTCTCCTGTGCCTTGTTCTCTAACAAATGCCCATATCACATATAGTTTGCTCATGGAATGGAGCAACATCTAACCCTTAGATTATGCATCATTAGTGCAAGTCTATCTAAATCTTAGATATCTTATCTCATAAGATATATGACTTGAAATATTTAAGATCACGACCATGTAAAACTTATTCCATGATCACCACCTAGTACATGACCAAGTCTCATAGTCTTATGTGATTTAGGGGCTTCAACCATATGCTAGTCAAGTAATATAAACATATGATAAAGATGGCCATTTATAAACAATATCGTTCAATCAAGATTGCATCACAAGTGAAATAGTTTTTGATACCAATCTTATTGGCTTGTAGGACACTATTCCAACAATCTCCCACTTGCCCTAAAGACAATTTCCCATAGTCTTAAGACCCATCTTCATAAGTTGTTTTTTAAAGACCTTTCGTGATAAAGGTTAAAATAGTAATTCTACTATATTCTCCTTTGAGGCAACTATATCCACTCAATTGTCACCTCTATCAATTAATATCTCATATCAAATGATATCACTTTTACTGTGTTTGGATCACTAATGAGATCTTAGCTCGAATCCTAAGTTGTCTTCCAAAGACTACATTGGGCTCATGCACGCTAGGCATCATATCCAACTTTTGGATAAGGTTTCTATCTAAACACCTTCCTTTGTGATTTTTGAAACTACAAATTATTCTACCTCAGTGGTGGAATTGGTCATGGTGTCTAGCTTGGAACTCTTCCAACTCACCACACCATCATTAAGGCAAAATATAAATCTAGAAATGAATTTTAGGTCATCTACTTCGGATTAAAAACTTGAATTCCAAAACTACTTGGGTTTCAATTCTCCATTGCCATATACAAAAAATAACTCCTTAGTCTTTCTTAAGTACTTAAGGATCATTCTCACAGTCACCCAGTGACTCTTACCGGAGTTAGATTGAAACTTGCTCATAACACTTAAAGCATGTGCCACATTCACTCTTATATATTGAACTGCACATGTTATACTCCCTATAGCGGACGCATAAGGCATTTGGGACATCTTTTGTCTCTCTACCTCAATCTTAGAGGCCATAGACTTAGAGTGATGAATACCATATCCCATGGGAAGAAATCCTTTCTTGGATTCTTCCATACTAAACCATTTTAGTATTTTATCAATGTACATGGTTTGGGATAGCCCCAATTTCCTTTTTAATCTATCTCTATACATATGTATTCTCAATACATAGAATACTACTCCCAAATCCTTTACAAAGAATTGAATAGATAACCTGCTTTAGTACACTTTAATAGGCCTATCTCATTTCCAATGAGAAGGATGCCATCGATATAAAACATAATATACCAAATACTACTCTTACTAGCCCTTTGTACACACATGTTCCATATACATTATTGACAAATCCAAATGATTTGACTTTCTAATCAAAACATAGGTTCTAAGTTCAAGATGCCTGTTTGAGTCCATAAATAGATCTATGGAGTTTGCAAATCTTTTGTTCACTCTCCTTGGATGTAAAACCTTATCGTTGCTCCACAAAGATTTCTTCTTTAATGTTGCCATTGAGGAAAGCAGTTTTCACATCCATTTGCCATATCTTATAGTCATAATATGCAACTATAGCAAGTAGAATTTGAATGGATTTAGATATTGCAAAATATGTAAAGCTTTCCTCAAAATTAATACTGAATCTTTGAGTGCAACCTTTTACCACTAGTCGTGCCTTAAAGGTCTAACCTCTCCATTTTTCGCTTATAGATCCTCTTGCAATCAATGGGAATGATTCCCTATAGTATATCTACCAAAGTCTATATTTTGTTGGAGCACATAGAGTCCATTTCAGATGTCATGGCTTTAAGCCAATGTCCTGAGTTTATGTCCAACATAGCTTCCTCATAGGTCTTTGGATTTATATCCGGTTGGACTATCTCATGAAGAAATCCAAACCTTTTGGGTTGTTTCTTGATTCAGTCTGACCTTCTCAGAGATTGTGTATAAGACTTTTGATGCTAATTTATTTCTACTATTTGTGGAATTTATTGATCATCTTGAACTTCATCAAGTTCAACAATAAAGCCTTTTCTATCTAATAGAAATTTTCTTTCCAAAAAGGTAGCTTTCCTAAAGACAAACATCTTTTGTTCTAAGGAATCATAGAAGTAATAACCCATAGACTCTCTAGGATATCCTACAAACTTACACAAAGATGATCAACTATCCAACTTGTCTCCCACTAACCTTTTTACATATGCGGGAGACCCCTAAACCTTTAAGAAATGGTAAGAGGGTGCTTTGCCATACCACATTTCATGTGGAGTCTTTAGCACAGCCTTTGAGGATACTACATTTAGTAGCCTTGCAGTCAATTCTAAGACGTATCCCTAAAAGATATAGGCACATTGGAAAAGCTCATCATGGAGCGTACCATGTCCAATAAGGTACAATTTCTCCTCTTAGCCACTCCATAGTGTGGGAGTATATCGGGCAAAGTCTATTTTGAGAGAAAACCATTATTTCTTAGATAATCTAAGAATTCAGTACTTTAGTATTGACTTTCTTGATCCGATCAAAAAGTTTTAATAATAAGTCCCTTTTTGTTTTTCCACTTTGCACCTATATTTTTGAAGCTTTCAAAGGCTTCAAACTTTGTACTTTATAAGGTACATATGTCCAAACCGAGTGTGATCATCGGTGAAAGTGATGAAGTAAAAATAGCCTTCTCGTGCACTAACTATTAATGGACCGTACACATTTGTATGAATCAAATCCAAAGGACTTATGCTTTGTTCTAATTGTCCTATAAAAGGAGCCTTGGTAATTTTTTCCTTTGAACAAGACTCATAAGTTAGAAGTTCCTCAATGCTACTAATATTTAGTACTTTGAGAGCTTCTATTTTGTTTATCCTATTTTTGGGAATATGCCCAAGTTTAACATGCCATCGAATGACATCTTCTTAGATATCTAATTTTCACTTACTTGATTGAATGTACATTGCCGATAGTTGAGAATCCAAAAATGCATAATCCTTTGTTAAGTGTACCATGAGCAACTAAAGAACTAATTTCTTTAATACCTTTAATCTCTCATTTGATATAGAAAGATCAAATCATTCACTATCCAAACGAGAATTGAAATATCATTCTCAAAAACATATAGTACATAATAACAAGGGTTTAATACAATTATGGAGTTCCCTAAGTCTAACTTATTATACGCCTTTAGCCTAGGCCACAACTCTTGCTCCTTTGCAAGGCGGTGGATTATAACCCCATCACTAATTTTTATTCTTCTTTTTATTCTTTGTAACAAATTACAAAGATAAAAACTACATGTGATATCATATATCTATGAAGAAGAATATATCCTTAAATGTACTTCAATAAAGTAAATACCCATCTTAAGGGTACCAAGGTATTCCATACAATGTTGCTTCCAATTGCCTATCTTGCCAAAGTAGAAACACGTAACACCAACTTTATCCTCTATAATCTTCTTGATTCCTTCGAATACCTTTAATAGTTGCTTTTCCTTAGAGGAAAAACTTTTTTTCCCTTTTACCTCTCTTTCTAGAACCCCTAGGGCCCATAAACTTGGAGGAAGAAATAAGTGTCAAAGGTTTGCCCTTATCATGGTAGTCTCTTTTTAGATCAACACTTTAATCAATAAAACTCGATGAAGATGTGAAGATCAAATCCTTATGTAGATCACTGTCTATCACTACGTCCAAGTTGAAAAAGCCACTTTAAGCATAATCATGTTTAGACCATAATCTATGACATATGACTTCACATTTATCTAAGCTTGAAAAATCTCTTTTGACAACATGAACTATACCTTATTTACTTTACAACTCTTGTAAACTTAAACCAAGGTACTATTCATGCATTTTTAAGATTTTTGAAGTTTGAAAATGAGACAATGGAACAGGATAATCCTTAACCTAATCTGTGAACCTTTCACGTGTTTCTCAATCTACTTTAATTCCATTAGATAAGGAAAACCATGATATTGGACATTGTCCGTTTCTTGGAATCTAGACAATTTTGAGGTTTAGTCAAACATGGAAGTTTGGCTCAGTTAGTTTATTAGTTTCCAAAATAATGTTGAGTGGATTTAAGCCACTCTTGAGATTTTGCAAATACCAAAGGCAAAAAAAAATATAAGCATGTGATTGAATATTGATATCCTGAAAACATGTTTATAGTATTTCAAGCATGTTTTTCTCCCACTATTTTATCAAATCCTTCACCCCCTAAAAAGATTTGGGAAATCATATTTTCTAGTGAGAATTAAGACTCCAAAGACTTGCAAGTGGACCCCCCTGACCAAATGCCATCCACGAACAATCTAAGGAAAAGTAATACTTACTAATTGCATGCAACTTTTAATATATTTTGTCTCACTCTTCATGTAGACCCACAACTCATGCAACATTTACACTACTAAGTGTTAAGTCAAACCTACCTATCAAGCTTTAATTCAAGACTGCTCCACAACATCCCCCATGATCAAGTGCCAATGTGTGGAAAGCCTCAAATCAAAGATGTATCATATGCTAAGTATATGCTTACAATTTTCCCCCTAAGTATGAGCCCCATGATTGAGTGCCATCATACAAATTGGGTAGCATCGTCATGGCATATACTATTGGTAAAAGGCATGAATTAGTTAAAACTCCTTTTAATTTATATCCATCTTGACTTAATGTTTGAAAAATACTTAGGCATTCTAAGTGAGGGGTTTCAAACTTGCTTGCCAAGATCTCACCAATTTTATCTTTTTATTTAGATTTTCTATATCTTAATCCATGCATCACATACATCGATAGGATATGAAAAGCATAAATAAGTAAATGGGCCTAGCATGCTCCTAGGGTGGGACGACCATAAGCCTAACCAAGTGATGCACTTAGCACCATAGGTGCATCACTCAGTTGATTTTAAGTGGGTTAATTAAACTAAACTAATACATAAGTGTATCCCCATACATTCATGGGTCTTTAAGCCTTCTTGGTTCTTCTTTGCTCCTTGCCACTTTTACAAAAGAAAGAAAACCTCATTTCTGATGATTCTACTCTCATAACTTTTACAAGATAGAACAAGAAGGATGCAAGTCCCATTGAATATAATATATTTCAACAACTTGAAATAAATAAAATCAATGTTAAAGGCTCATGATCATTCCCATTTTTTCATCATTCATTCAACAATTGAATGAACAATAAATGATCCAACAATAAACATTCAATACCAATAATTATATGCTTATTGTATAAATAATTAATTAGCTAAGAAAAAACAAGCATAACATTTATGCATCCTATTTTTTGCCACAATTGAAGATTAACTTTAATAAGATTTAAGAAAGCATTAATATGTCAAACATAGTTTGGGAGCTTGCACAATACTTGTGCATCCATTTTGTGTGAAACAATACACTTTTGGTCACAAAAGGGAGCCAAAATAAGCCACAAAATGCCTAGACCAAGACGATGCCACTACCCTGCCTTGCTAGGCATGCTTCCACCCAGCAAGCTCACACATGGTGTGCCCACTACTGGCCAGTGCTCGGCCAAGCTAGGCGGCATGCACAGTCACTTGGTTTTGGCAAATTTGGCTCTATTTTTCTCAACCTTTTGTGCACCAAACTTTTAGAACAACTTTTGAACATCATTTCCACACAAAATAGATGCAATTTCAGATCTAAAACAACTTTTAAATCTGAAAAAAAATAAGAGCTCAAACATGCTTCAAAAATAAAATTAAATTGAGAATCTCATTCTTCAAAAATCTCCAATTATATCCAATCCAATTGGATCTAAAAATGACCAAAATAAATTAAAGCCAAAATAAAACATGTAATATCAACATATAACATAATCCAGTGCTAGATCAATATTTAGCATTAGCTAATCATGAATCAAATTACACTAACATATGAATTAACAATTAAAACACGTATTAGCATAATATCTATACATCATCAAAGGAGCCACAATCATCATCTTCCAAACACTCCAACATATGATTTATATCAAGTGTTTGAAGATATAGATTAATTCAACACATGAAACAATCAAAGGAAAATCTAAAATATAGCATGAAATTAGGCTCCGATACGACTTGAAAAAGGTGTAATGCTAAGGATCCAATTTAAAACATATAAAAACTGAAATATAACTTATATTACTCCACTACAAGGATCTAAATCATGCCTATATAATGGATTAGGGTTTGATGGTTACCTCTTAAGTAAAATTCAACCAAAAATTCCAAGTAGAGAGCTTCATTTCCCAGAGGTAGACTGCTTCTGGCACAGCAGAGTGTGAACAACTTTTGATTAGGCAAATCACTTCAAAATTAAGCCAAATCTGGACCACAATTTCATCAGCGCAATGAAGAACATACAGTAAACATGTCAACACCAAAATCCTTCAGAAAGACCTCAAAGAGAATCCAGAAACGCACTTCTAGAACAGAGGATCACCAAAGCAAGCAATCCAAAATTCATCTTGCCTCTAATGTCAAAGTCCACACACCAATTGACAATCCTTTTCTCCTCAATTTAAATGGAAATATAAAGGATAAATAGAGCTGGTAGAAGGCCAAAAATGGTGAGGGAGGTGAAGAAGAGAGTAGAGCCTCAACTCATGAGAGAATCACTTTTGGAAGGAATTTTGCATCTAACTTTGAGATGCACAAAATGTGTGAATTTTCATGTGATGCCCCCCCCCCACCCTCTATATCTATATATAGAGTGGAGATGGTGTGATGCCAAGGTGGCATCACACCCTCCTCAAGGTGGGGGTGTCACCTATGCATGCCAACTTGCAGGCATCTTGCAAGTTGCATGTTAATTTGTATTGAATTTGAAGTTAATTTGGAATCTACATTTCATCTTATGAAATGTCTACCTAATTAAATCCTAATTCAGCATCAAATGAACATTTCATTTGAATTCTTCCTCCAAAATCAATTCTTCATTTTAATTAAATTAAATACTTCAATTTAATTAAACTTTGACTAAATCTTTAAGTTAACTAACTTAACTTTTAAGCTAGATTTTGTTAACTTAACTCTTTAAGTTAACTTGATCAATTGATAGTCATGAGGCACCACATTAAATTATCACTTAATTTAATTGGTCTTAATTTAACTTCTTAAGTTAATTAGATCAATTTAACAATTAAATTGTTCAAGCCAAGGTGACTAAAAATTATGGCAACCGATTCCCTCAATTTTCGGCCACCATGGAATTCCTTTAACACTTAAAAATTTCTCTTAATATTTAGGATTGCCAATTGAATTTTGTGCATGACCCATTAGGTTCTATCGCTCATTGGACATTGGCTCACAATCTTTGTGACTTTAGAATATCTTATATTCACGTTAGTTTAAACTCTTTTAAACTAACAAACTCAATTCAATTAATCTCTATTAATCGAAGAGTACCCAATCTCCATAGTTGATGTCCGACCTCAAGCCCATTTAGCCTAACAATTGGCCGAATGATGCTTTTTGTGAATCATTTTAACTCTACGTGTACCATACAAATATTCTTTTTGTCTCCTCTCTCTATGAAAGAGGCCTATGTCAAGATATTTATTGGCTCCCTAGTAGCCTTGATACTATGCATCTATTCTTAATGTTTGATTTCGATTTTGTGACCTCATCTTTAGAAAACCCTTTTCCAAATTATCATACTGCCTTGGCCAAGGACTCCTTAGAATAAATCATCATAGAACGCATAGGAGATGCACTCATCCATCACAAAAATGAGAAGTTAGATCCCATCTTAGATCTCATAAACCATCATGTTTATGTAGCTCAAGCCCAATCACTAGCAGAACACCTATTAGGTCGCCAAAATAAAGTCAAAGCATATGGACCTAAGCACAAGGTTACAATGGACTCTCAGGTCAAAGGACTAATTATATACACTAACGTAAGCTAGAGAACTAGCCACTATTGACTTTTCACTATGGCTATCTAGTGGATTCTCTGGGTAGGTCTCCACTAACTTGTTCTCTAACAAGCACCCTATCACATACGGTTTGCTCATGGAATGAAGAAACACCTAACCCTTGGATTATGCATCGTTAGTACAAATCTATTTGAATCTTAGATACACTGTCTCATAAGATTCTATAACTTGGGTTGATCACTACCTAGTGCATAACCAAGTCTGATAGTCTTACGTGACCTAGGGACTTCAACCATAAACTAGTGAAGTAATATAAACTTATGATGAAGACTGCCATTTATAAAGAATATCATTCAATCAAGATTGTATCACAAGTAAAATATTTTTTAATGCCAATCTTATTGACTTGCACGACGCTATTGCAACAAAAATGACCAAGGCTCTTTTTATATTATGCATTTTGGATTCTCAACCGTCATTAATGCACATTCAACAAAGTAAGAGAAAGTTAGATAACCAAGAAGATGACATTTTATGGCTGCAAGACGTGGGCATATTTCTAAAAGAATGATGAACAAGTTAGAAGTCTTCAAAGTACTAAATGTTAGTGGCACAGAGGATCTTCCTACTTGTTGATCTTGTTTGAAAGGAAAAATAACCAAGGCTTTTTTGTAGGACAAATAGAGTGAACCACAAGTCATTTGGATTTGATCCATACAAACGTTTGTGGACCACTAATAGTACAAGAGGTGGCCTATCTTCACTAATGATCATATTCGCTTCAGACATGTGTATCTTATGACGACAAGTCTAAATCTTTTGAAAAGTTTAAAGAGTATAGAAATGAAATAGAAAATCAATGAAGACTAAGTGTTAAATCTCTTCAATTGGATTAAAGAAGAGAGCACTTAAGTACCAAATTCTTGGATTATCTAAAGTAGAATGGTATTCTCTCACAAAAAACTCCACCCAGCACATTTCAACACAATAGAGTAGCTAAGAGGAGAAACTGTACGTTGTTAGACTTGGTGTGTTCCATGATGAGATTCATTGATGTGCTCATATCCTTTTGGGGTTATACCTCAACTATAGTGGTGAGGTTACTAAATGTAGTGCCCTCAAAGTCGATGTTAAAGACACCACATGAAATGTGGTATGGAAAAGCACCTTCTTACTCTTTTCTATGAGTTTAGGGGTCTCCTGCATACGTCAAAAGGTTAGTAGGAGACGATGCAAGATCGATCTTATATAAGTTTATGGGGTACCCAAGAGAGTTTTTTAGTTATTATTTCTATGATCCCTTGGAATAAAAGGTGTTTGTATCAAAAAATGCCATCATTTTGAAAAATTAATTTCTATTAGATAGAAAAAGTGCCATTATTGAATGTGATGAAGTTCAAAATGATCATGTAATCCTACAAATAATATAAACAAGTTAACATTAAGAGCCTAGCACACAACCTCTAAAAAGGTCAAACTGAATCAAGAAACAACTCAAAAGGTTTGGATTTATTCTTGAAATAGGCCAAGTAAATAGTAATCTGAAGACCAATAAGGAAGTTATATTGGAGAAAGATTTGGGACATTGGCTAGAGGCCATAAAATTTGAAATGGACTTCATGTATTTCAATAAAGTATAAACATTGGTAGATCTACCAGAGGGTATAGTATCTATTGGTTGTAAAAGGATCTATAAGTGAAAGCTAGGAATCGATGGAAAGGTAACAACCTTTAAGATAAGACTAGTGGCAAAAGGTTACAATCGAAAACCTAGCATCAATTTTGATGAAATCATTTCATTGGTTGCTATGCTTAAATCTATTAGGATTACACTTGCTATAGTTGTATAATATGACTATAAGAAATGGAATATGGATGGAAAGACAACTTTCCTCAATAGAAATATTGAAAAATAAATTTATATGGAACAACCACAAGGTTTTGCATCCAAAGAAAGTGAGTAAAAAGTTTGCAAACTTAAAAGGCCCATTTATGGACTTAAACAAGCATCTCAAAGTTGGAACATGCATTTTGGTAAGACAGTGTCTGGTTTTATAAAACATGTGTATGAATCTTATGTGTATAAAAAGGCTAGTCAAAGTTCGATACAGTTTATTGTGTTTTATGTTAATAATATTCTTTTTATTAGGAATGAAAGATAAATGTTAGATTGTACTAAAGCAAAGTTATCCTCATAATTCTCCATGAAGGAATTAGGAGAAACATTCATCACATTGGGAATACAGATCTATAGAGATAGATCAAAGAAGAAGTTGGTGCTTTCCTAAACACCATGCATTGACCAAATACTAAAGAGGTTTAATATGGAAGAATCCAAGAAGGGATTCCTTCATATGGGACATGGTCTATGTCTCTCCAAGTTTATAGCCTTTGAAACTGATGACAAGAGAGAAAGAATATCCCACACACCTTATGCATCCGCCATATAGAGCATAATATATGTAATTCAATGTACAAGGCAAGATGTAGCACAAGTTTTAAGCATTATGAGCTGCTTTCAATCCGACTCTAGTAAACATCACTAGCAAGCCATAAAAGCAATCCTAAAGTACTTAAGAAGAACTAAGGATTTATTTTTGGTATACAAAATTGAAACTCAAAAAATTTTTGGACTTTAGTTTCCAATCTAATGAAAATGACCTCAAATCCACCTTAGGATTTATATTTTGCCTCTATAATAGCGCGATGAGTTGAAAGAGTTTAAAACAAGATACCACAATTGATTCTACCATCAAGGCCAAATATATTAGCTTTTGAAATTGTAAATGATGGTTTTTGGATGAAAAACTTGATGGAAGAGTTGGATATAGTGCCTAGCAGTGCTGAGTTGGTTATTATTTCATGCGGCAATAATAGAGCAATTATGCAAGCAAAAGAGCCAAGTTCTCATAAGAAATCTATGCACATTTTGAAGCATTATCATTTGATCTAGGAGATCATTGATAGAGGTGACATCTGAGTGGAGAGGATAGCGTTAAAAGAGAATATAGCAAATCTATTAACAAAACACCTAATGCAAAAGGTCTTTGAAGACATCTTTAGAAGATGAGCTTTAAGGCTATAAAGAATTAGCTTTAGGGCAAGTGGGTGATTATAGGAATAGTGCCCCATAGCCAATTAGATTGGCATGTAAAATATTTCACTTGTGATACAATCTTGATTGAATGATATTAATATAAAATAGCCATCTTCATCTTATGTTTATTTTTACTTCACTAGCATTTGGTTGGAGCCTTTAAATCACAAAATATTATGGGAGTTGGTCAAAAACTAAGTGGTGATCATGAAATAAGTCTTTGCAATCATGATTTTAAGTATTCCAAGTCATAGAATCTTATGAGATGGGACATTTAAAATTTTGATAAACTTGTAGTAATGATGCATAAATCCTAGGAGTTGGATATTGCTCGATTTCATGAGTAATCCATGTTAAACATGGGTGCATATTAGTGGATGCTTGTTATAGAACAAGTGCATTGAAGACATGTTCGAAGATTCAACTAGACAACTAGAGTAGCAAGTTGATAGTGACAAGTTCTTCACCTTATGCTAGTGCATATAATTAGTTATTTGACCTATGGATCCAAAGTAATCTTATGTTTAGGTCCTTATATTTTGACTTTTAACCAACCATGGAGCGGGTCTTTCAGGTTGAGATTGGGTATATATAAGCTACTTAAACATAGAAGTTTGTGAGATTCAAGGTAGGATCCATCTCCTCGTCATTGCGAAGGACGAGTACATCTCCTATGTATTCTATAATGATTAATTCTAAGAAATCCTTGCACAAGGTAGTATGACAATTTGAAAAGGAAGTTTTCTAAAAATGAGGTCATAAAGGAAAATCAAACATTAGAACTAGAAACATAGTTATCAAGACTATTGGAGAGCCAAGAAATATTTTATCCTAAGCCTCTTTTGGGACATAGGAGATAGAAGGACCGTATTTGCATGGTAAGCTTAAAGCTAGAATGGTTCATTAGAACATATTCATTTCATCTAATTAGTTGAGCTCTACGGGCATGTTGCTAGACATCGACTATGAAGATTGGGTACTCTTCGATTAATAGAGATTAATTAAAAGAGTTATAAATTTAAACTCCTCTAAACTAATGTAAATATTTTAATATTCAAAAATCACAATGAGTTGTGAGCCCATGTCCAATGAATGGATGAACTTAATGGGTCACACACAAAAGTTTAAAGGAAGTTCTTAATTGGTGGGAGGAATTTTTTAAGGAGTTAGAAAATTCACCTAGGCAATTTTGGAGAAAAATTTGATTGATTAATTTTTTGGTAATCTTAGCTTGATTAATTTAATTATTAAATTAATCAAAATAATTTAAAGAGTTAAATTTTATCAATTAAATTAAAGAGTTAATTGAATTGGCGCAACGTGACTATTAATTAGTCAACTTAAAGAGTTAAGTTGGCATATATTAACTTAAAAAGCTAAGTTAATTGACTTAAGGAATTAAGTCAAATCAATTAATTAAATTAAAGAATTAATTTAATTAAAATGAGAAATGAAAGAGTTCATTTGATATTAATTTAGAGTTAGTTTGCATTACATTTTATAAGATAAAATGTAAATGCTAATTAAATGCAAAATGCATGTGAAATTCAAATTCACATGTAAGTTGGCAAGTTACCAACAAGCATGGGAGGAGTGATGCCAACTTGCATCACACCATCCTCTTTATAAATACCATGTGTCCGGCCAGTAGATGGCTAATTCACTAGATTCCCTTTTTCCCCTCCAAAAGTATAATTTTTCATGTGTTGAAGCTTCACACTCTTTAAACTCTCACCCTCTCCAATTCTCTCAAAACCGCCACTCCTTCACCTTCATCCTATTATTGTCTAGCAGATTTAGGGTTGATTTAGAGCTGTCCTTGGGTGTGTGGATTTTTACATTAGAGGTCCAACACTTAGGGGACTTATTGCTCCTTGATGATCCATTGCTGTTTGCCTTTTTCGTGGCAGATTTGAAGACCATAGGAAGTTTTGATTTGCACGAACTTTTTCCAGAATCTTCCTTGATGTGTGGTTGTTCTCTCTGAAAGATTTGAGCATTTTTGGAGTTGTGGAAGGTGTTCAAAAGTTGAGTGGTTCGCGAGTTGATCCATTTAAGTGTTCATTTAAGTCTTTTTCCTCTTGCCCTTGGATTTAGCATTCAAGGTAAATATTTTGGACTTAAATTCTTATTATAAGCATGATTAGATCCTTGGAGTGGATTACCTAAGTTATGTTTAGCCTTTTTATAATTTTATATTATGGATCCTTGGCCTATTATTGCTTTCAACATCATACTGGTGGAGCTATGCAAAACCACATATGCATAGGTTTTCTTGAAGCTATCTCTTAGGTGGGCTCATCTACCTTTGTAGGCACATCCATTAGTGCCTCTCTTCATCTCAAGATCAGATTAAGATCTCTCTCGTCTAGTGATGGCTAAGATCGAATATGAGGATCATCATTTTCCTATTTCATGCCTTCCATTAGAAAAAGATAGTGATCAGAAAGGAAAACCAAAACCTCTCCTAACTCAATGATTTGATCTAACAAATATCTCTCAAATCAATCACTTTGTTCTCTATTATCAGCCACAAAAAATAAAGCACAATCCTATATCACATTAGGTATGTGCTATGAAGGTAATAGACATAAATGGATGAAGCACAACCTACAACGCAACATGTTTGCAAAGGGCCTAAGATACTACTACACTCTTATGAATCATAGATGAGTTGGTCTTTGTCATTCAATGGAATATGATAGCAATAATTGATGGTTGCTACTAAAAAGGTACCCATGTGCCTCTAACAAGAACTGCATCATCATTAGAATCTAAGATGTTCACATTAAGCTCTAGTATAATGCCTAACACTCTTAAGTTAAGGTGCTCAACAAAACTAGTCCTTCACTTGGTTGAAGGCAGTAAGCTCTATAGGAATCGCCACCTGCAAACCCTATCTCACTGAAGATCTACTCCTACTAATAAAGATATTGAACTTGAACTCTATGTTGGTAGTGAAAAAGTGCTCAAAATAAAATTCTAGTGCGAGGGCATTGGATGCTATGCCCTAAGATAATGTGGTATGTGCTCTTTTTTATGCTATTTGTAAATGTATCCAAAAATATTTGACCTATGAGAACAACTTGCAAAAGAAAGATAGCAAAATAAATAAAAATTTTCAAAGTGCTTCAAATAAGCTCCAACAGAATCAATCATTGAATAAACTGATTATGGTCTAACTCCAAGTGAAATAATACATTAGTTCTTGCAAATATATGCCTAGATAATTATGTTCAGACATGATATTTAAATGAAGAGTAGATTAAGACATAAGTTAATAAATGTGTAAGTTGCATTAGTGCTAGACAAGGTATGATTCCTTCAATTTCAACTAAAAGCCAAGCTAACTATACATCAAAGCATGAATTGCCCTAGTGCTATGACCTAAAAATGAGGAATTTGAGATCTTACCTAGACCTAATTCAAGTGATGAGACAACTAGGTTTAACTCTTAGAATGTGATGCATGTTGGAGTAGATTAAGTGCATAAGTGCCAAATAAAGTGATTAACATGCTTTTAAGGATAAAGCTTTCAACTTCAAGCATCCACAACGTTCCATCAGCCAAAAGTATTCTAACAACCCATTTAGTTGAGTTGAAAACCATTCAAGATAATTTTTCACAAAAATTAAGATACACCATAAGTAAGACAAAATCAAATTCAAGTAAATTTCATGGAGGCAACTCATTGAACATTACACATGCTTACATATTTAGAGCTCACAAACTAAAGGATTTATACATGTCCAAGCTAAATGTCCTACATAATTCAATAACCTATCACACAATGAATGGAACAATTCAATCAAATCCACAATTCCTCAATCCAATCCATTAATTCCAAGAGAAATCATAATTAAGCTAAACTTATCAAAAACTATACACATTTTCAACCAAATTAATCATGTAAAATCCAAAAGATACATACCAAACATATAATAAGCAAACCATTACAAAATTGAAGTAAAAAACTAAGTTGTTGGCAAACTTAAAAAGATAGAGTAAAGGAGAAAAATACAAAATTTCTTGAAATTTAATTGGTGAAATTTGCTTACCAAGCATTAGTCTTACAAAATAAAGTGATCTAAAAGAAATATTTTGAAGACATTTGAGTGGGTGTGTGAATTTACTTCAATATTGATAGAGGATTTTTAAGTCATTTGAATGATGAATAAAATGAATGGGAAAAGTTTTTGAATGTTGTTTGCATGTTGGATACCGTGGTGCCTAATGGATAAATTCTAACCTAGGCAGCTTAGGCTATAAGCACTTTAGCTTCAAGTAGAAAATTATAGAATAAGATTTTTCAACTCTTGGGCATTATAGCCCTAAAGGACAATATGTAAATTTTCATCCTTTACTTTTGCTGGATCACTTCTCTAGTTCCCGTTTTTCTTGAATGCTTGATTATGCACCTATATCCATAACAATAGCAACCTTTTTTTATCAAAATGAAGATCATATTAGAATTGCTAGTTTGTCAGTTAGGGTTTATTCCCCTTATTAATTATCCTTAACTCAGTTAGTTATAGTTTTTTGTTAGCTTAATAGAATATAAGTTAGTATCACAAAATGTTAGCTAGCATAGTTGTCTCTTGTATGTAAGTCATGTACAACTCTTATTTTAGAAATATACGTGCTCATTTTCACACGGTCATGTAGATTGCATGGTTAGTTTGCTATTTTCATCCTCTCCTTAATATTCTTCTTTCTTTCGTCTCATATGTACAGTATTCTAATATGGTAGTAACATTCTCTTGTCTCACTGCTATGTTTCCCTCTTGATAGCCACTTTTTAATCTTTCAATTCAATCTTCTTTTTCTCTCATAGATGCTCCTCGATCTTCATCTTCTATAACTTTCAATAACGATTCCACCATTAATGACTTTTCATGCCCTTTTTATCTTTATCAGTTGGGCAGTCCCAGTATCATGCTAGTGTTGCAACAATTAACCAGTGATAATTACACCTCCTGGAGTAGAGCAATGTTGATTGCTCTTTCGGAAAGAATAAAATTATCTTCACTGATAGATCTATCCAAAAGTCGAGTTTTGATGATCTAGTCTTACTGAATTCGTGGATGTATAGCAATAATATTGTCATCTCTTAGCTCCTCAACTGGATTTTGAAAGAGATATCAGCTAGTATTTTGTACTTTAATCTAGTGCAGGCAATTTAGTTAGATCTTAAGGATTATTTTTGGTACCGCACTGGTCTTTGCCCTAATTGCATAGAGAACTCATCACCAACATACAAGGCTCCAATTCAATTAGTATTTATTTCACTAAAGTCAAGGTAGTATGGGATGATTTAAGTAATTTTACTCTTCCAAGCACTTGCAATTAGTGCATTTGTAGAGGAATGAGAGATTTGCTTGAGCATTATTAGAGAGAATATATCTTCGGGCCTCTTTTTTATAGGGCTCAATGACAATTATGCTCAATTTCAAAGTTAAATTTTGTTGATAAATCCTTTACCCTAAATCAGTAAGGTTTTGTTCCTTGTCTACCAAAAGAAGATGTAATGTGGTCTTAGCAATAACCTTAACAATGATACTCCTAATAGTAATGCATTTACTATCAAAACTTATTCTTATAAGTAACCTCCTAATCCTATCAACAACCAATCTCCCAACTATTATAGATGGCGGAGGAAAGATGGGCCATATTATATGCATTATTCATACTTGGGGCGTACTATGGAGACTTGCTATAAACTTTATGGTTATCCTCTAAGGTTCAAGTTCAAAAAATAATCCTCAATCACACAAGTAAATTAGTTTAGCAACAATGCTAATCAAAAGGTCTCCAATGTACTCAACCAAGTCTCTCACCACTAATAAAATGATACCTCTATAAATTTCTTCCAGACTCTTAGCACATCTTAGAATAATTTGCCTCTCAGACTTCTGTCTAGTTATGCAAATACTACTCCTACATTCACTCCTCAATCCATTGAATTTGATTCCCCACCTACCCCTTATATAATAGGTAATTGTTACTCTGCTACACCTCAAATATCTGCTCTTTCTATTGCTTGGATACTCTATCCTTCACTTATTCAAGCACTTGACACCCATAAAACACTCTTCTATTATCTTGCCAAATAATACTAGCATATCTATTCATTATATGGGTGATATAATGCTTACTCCTATCATAACTCTCACAAATGTTCTATATGTTCTTGACATTCAATTGCAGCTTCTCTTTATCAGTTCCTTTCTTGTCAATTCATCCTTTTTTCATAATGTTCTCTTACGACTCTTTTGTGATTTAAGAAGCTAAAACGTTGAGGGAAGTTGGCAAGGGTAACAAGGAATTTGATCTCTACATCCTTTGTGTTCTTAATTTTTTCTAAAAATCATGTAGTTGATCTCATATTAGTAGTTTAAGAAGTGTGTCCCCTAGTACCCAACATCACTTGGCAGTACATAAGATACTAGAATCTTCAAGAGCTTGTAGTTAAAAAACCTTCTATTGGTCTAAAGAGACTTCACAAGCACATTAAGAAATAAATGAAGGATAAAGAAGCAACAACCCCCCAATGCTAGCAAACACAAATCATAAGAAGAGGAAACAAACTTTAACAAAAGACATGAGGATTGTTTGCAACATACTAGAGGGGCACCCCTCAAATACACACCTCTGAAAGCCCTAAGGTAGAGGCTCTATTGATGCATAGCAAAAGGACACCAAATCTATTTGGCCTTGAAAAACTAGGAAAAGACGATGAGCAATATTGAGAAGCAGAGATCTAATAAATATGTCACCTCTACTATAATTGTGGGCATACTCCTAAGAAATACAAACACTTGAAGAATAATTTGAGAGGCTGATTTTGAGATGACGCCTCAAAGAACATGCAATGGAGGCTGAGCAAGCTTAAAAAGGTTCTGGCAACTAAAGAAAGTAAAGACCATCGGTGAACGCTAGATGAACGCCATAAGTCCAAAAACTTGCAACATAAACATGACCTATAGAATGTCCTTATGACTGATGCCATCATAGTAATTCAAAAATACTAGCCAACATAGATGCTAGCGCAAGCAGTGAGGTAGGTGAAAGCTGATGCGGATTATCCCATATAAGGAGTTTATGGAATGCATCCCTTAGTGCCCATCATTACTCAGTAAAACCTAAGATACTAGAATCCCCAGGAGCCTATAGTTGGAAAAGCTTCTATTGGTCCAAAGAGACTTTTCACGTATATGAAAAAATATATAAGGGATGAGAAATCAGTAACCTATAAGATGCTGGGAAACATAATAATAGGAGGAAGCTAATTTGATCTAACAAAATAAAAGAGGATCATTAGCAACACACTAGACGAGCACCCCTCAAATGCACGCCTTTTAATACCCTAAGGTAGAGATTCTTAAGATTGCTATATTAAAGGCTTGTTCAACTAACCATAAGGATCAAGTAAGTTAAAAAGATAGAAGTTCCCAAAGTACTACAGCTTTTACTACAATCAAGACCATCCTATTGAAGAATGGTGGAGTTTAAAAATTGAAATTGAGAAGTTGATCTAGCACATGTACCTTAAAGTGTAAGTGGCTAGTAAATAAATTATTCCTAAAATGCAGTTTAGAGTAAGAAAAGAAATGGATGGTTAATATCCACCCAAAAAAAAGTTAAACCACTGGCAAAATAGTGTACCGCTAATAAACATTACTTCAATTCTCAAAAAAGAAGTTGCTAAAATGATCGCTAAGATAAAAGCAAACATTTAATCTATGATGTTGAAACCTTGAAGAATAAATGTTTCACCACAAGGTTTACCAAACAAAGCAGGCATATAATAGCAAGAAAAAAGACAAGAGCAAACACATGCTTGGAGAGCTAAAGTTATATTCACGCTAGGAGAATCTCCTCTGATTAACTCGATGTACCCCTTTAGGTGTGCCCTCTATTTTTCAATATTGTTAGTAGATTTTCTTTGAAAAAGCTAGGGTTATTTTCTCTTTTTTTTAAAGTAGAGATTTTCTTTGATTTTGAGTTATGTATTCTAGACTTGAATAAGGCTAACCCATATGGAGGCGGCACAATCTTATTGTTGATGAATTATTAAAATAAATTTCTCTCTGTCTATATTATTATCTCACATTGGCACACGAATCTGTGAGATGATTGCACTCCCTAATCTCTGGAGCACACTTGAATTTGTGAGGAACTTGTGTACTTTTCTCTCTAAAGCACCTTTAAATCTTTGAAAGGCTTGGCACCCACTTTATGAAATAAACTTGAATCTTTGAGGCACGCTATCATGGATTTATCTTACAAGCTATCATACGGCAATTAGCCCCTTGATCGCCCTTTGCAATACTAGCTAAGTTAGCCTCACCTTTTTTCAAGTGTTGTATGTGCTATATGAGTTAGCCAAGCATTAAGAACAAGATAGTTGAGAGAGACTCAAAGAGGCTTCTATTACTTGGTGTACTCTTCTTTCTCTACTTCTTGGTTACTTCACTTAGCTTGTTACAAACAGGCTCCTAACCTATTTATACTAGCCACCCTTTCAAATAGACTGTGGAGATCTATTTGATCCTACGGTTCTAATTATAATTCAAGAAGTTTCCTTAAGACTAGAACTTTCTAGAAACTATTTTAGAAAATTCTATAGAACTTCTACAACTATCTATAAGTATGCACAAGATTCTAAAGTCGTCTTAGACTAATGTTAACCTCTATTGTCTTGCTTCCTCACACGTCTTCGGCCATGGCGTAACAACGAACACGCCTCTGTCTTTGGAGCAAACTTGAATTTTTAAGGTATTTAGGCATGTTGCTCTTCAGAGCATCCTTGAATCTTTGAGACTCTTGCACACACTGTTATTTGGCACAAACTTGAACCTTTGAGGCGCTTGCACACTGAATCCCTAAAGTAAACTTGAATATTTGAGGTGCTTGCATACCCTACTCTTTAGAGCCAAATTAAATCTTTAATAGATTGCACACCCCGTTCCTTGGAGCAAACTTGAATATTTGAGGCTTTTATGCACCTTATGTTTCAAAAAAATACTTGAAAATTTGAGGTACTCATGCACTTGCTCTTTGAAGCACACTTGAATCTTTAAGGCATCTACTTTTTAGGGAAAACTTGAATTTTTTATGCATTTGTGCATTCTGCTCTATTGAGTGCACTTGAATCTTTTTGGTGTTTATGCACCCATTCCTTAGAGTAAACTTGAATAAGGTGATTGTGCATCCCACTCTACAAAGCACACTTGAATCTTTATGGTGCTTGCGCACCCCCCTCTTTAGAGCATACTTCAGTCTTTTGAGGCATTTGCTCACCCACTCTCTAGAGCACAGTTAAATCTTTAAGGTGCTTGTGTATAGCACTCTCTAAAGAAAACTTGAATCATTTAAGGTGCTTACACACTACTCTCTGGAGCATACTTAGCTTCTTTAGCATAAACCTATTATTCATCTCTTTTAAGAGTACGTGGTTGCTACCCATAAGCCCACTTAAAATATTATTCCAAGGCAAATAGATGTACCCTAATGAAAATGAATAAATCAAGCTAAAATTTTAATTAATTAGGTGCAAACCTACTGTTCCACTCCTTCAAAAGTATGTGATTGTCGTGCATAAGCCCACTAAACACCCTTCTTGGAGGTAAGTGACCATATCATTGCGATGCTTAACAAATTATTACAATAGTTAAGATTGATTTCACATAAGCTTACTATGAGGCCTCTTCCTAAGAGGAAGCTGACCGTACAATCAAATTTGATCATTTATTCCCTTCAAAAGCATATGGCCAATGTGCCATCTTTCAGTGCAAAAGACTTAACATCAAGGAGTAAAAGCTCTTGAACAAGGCTCACAGCCTGACATCACTATAATACTTAGCATCAACAAAAGAAAACCTCACAAATAAGGCCCGTGTTAAACTTTACTACAATTTCAGATATTGGCATCAAGAAACCTTAAATGGGACTTATTATGAAATGCTATCATAACACTTGATTCTTATAAACCCTTTCCAGCAACTCACTCGACTGCATTCATAACTAACAACTAAATACTGCAATAAGATCTCATTAGTGAAGCATCCAACAAATCTTAGTTAAAATGATTGATCTCAAAAAGGCCTCTTTAGCAAGACTTGATGCACTCAAAGCATTTTTCTATGTTACTTGAGAAAATCCATTCAAGGGGACATGTGACCAACTTTGACAAGAACAAGCTCACACCTCATCTATACGTCTTCACCTCGTATTAAAACTAGCACTATTAATTTGATAAAATTTAAAAGTCATTCATTTCACTGAGCATGTGAACAAAGATGAATGAGTAAGGAACTTTCTTAAGTAGAAAAGGTCACAATGTCCACATTAACTTAAAATGCAAGAAAACATGTGCCAACACTTGGTACCCTAAAGGAAAAGAAAAAATAAAAATGAGCTAGATAACTTCAAAAGAAAAACATAAAGTAACCTTAAACAAAGATCCCAAACATTTGATGAAACTGATGCTTGAGTATCCCTACATTAGGGTACTTTGCGAACACCTAGATATCTTCGATGTCAGCATTTATACACACCTTAATGCCTTTGAAGCTGGGTAAGTAGTAGTGCCTTAACGCATTTGAAGTTGGGCACCCAACCAGCTCACGAACACCTCAGGTATTGAGCGCCTAACAGTGCCTAAAGGTCTATCCTAAGAAGGCAACCACTACAAAAAAATGCAAGCACATATTAGTATATAAATAACATTATGAAGGCAAGAAAATTCATGAAAATGAGTCTTCTAAATGACTTAGTGTTGGAAAGAGTACAACAATACTCTGACCCTCATAACAAAGGTACAAAGTCTAGTAATATATATGCAAACATCACTTTGCACCTAGCCATAGTTAGTAATGTAAAGAAAAATAAAGAGGCTCCTGAAAACCACAATTAATGTGAGACTCCTCAAAGAGACTCATTAAAAGACATTCTTGATAGCAAATCACAACAACATAGTAGAAAAATCTTCAGAGCATGAAGTGATGTCTTTGCAAAAAAACCACCAAAGACTGTACAAATTTATGTTATATTTTCATCATGAAAACCAACTTTTCAAATTTAAAATAGGGACTTTATGATATGATTACTTAAGCATAAAAGGGTAAATGAATAAAAGACTAAAAATGATCCAATGAATCAAAGACAATAATTAAATAAAAAGTCTAAAGAATCCAAATTAATTAAGCCCATCAAGAAGGGCAACAAAACCCTTTTGGGCAGGAACCCATTAAGAAATAAAATTATAAATTCTAAGTCCCAAAGTATAAATAAAAATGACAAATCATTCACAAGAGTTCGTAAAATTTTGAGAAGTTTCGAGAGTGGGGGAGTTTCTGCACTGCATTCTAAAAAGAAAAACCTCAAACTTTGCTGGCAACCAAAAAGGACCATAACTCCATCTCCATTCAGCATTAATTGAAATAGTAAATTAGATGATTATACTTTTTATAAATTTATAAATCTAAAATCAGTATAAAAAAATATAATATTAGAGACAAAAAAATAAGTGATAATATAAAATTTATTACTACATATATACATTAAATGACAATAATTTTTATTTTATCACTAATAATATCTTTTAAATAACAATATTTTTTTTTAATCATAACATATAAAATTTAATTATCGTAAAAACTATGTTTTTTAAATTAGCAGTGTTGAGAACAAAATTAATATGAAGTTGAAAGAATATCTACACTTGATACCGTTATAATTAACCACAGAGTTGGGCGTCGAGCCAATCTTCAAATAAATATTTGAAATGAAATAGGGTTCGTTAGCATTAATTGGTCTGTAACTTTAACCAACGGAATTTCAAATCTTCATTGTCAGCAAGAAATGCTTCTTGTCAATCATATTCCTTGCACTAATTGGATTCACGTTCGCGCGCAATTACTCTCTGTCTTCAGAAAAATACTCTCTACTTCCAATACATTTTAATCTTCTACCGTTTGGTGAAAGTCTACATTAATTCTATTTTTCAAAATTAATCTGCCCCCATCTTTGGACAACTCCACACATTAATTTCTCAAGAAAATCTCCTCAAAACAGTTTCCAACAGATGTGTTTTTAAAATGTTTCCTTTTGCCCAAAATGATTCCAAACACGAAGTAGGTCATAACTTTGGCAGTAGCTATTTCCATCCCATGCTGTCTTTCGATCACCGACCAATAAATGGGAAGGGTCGCGCCTGCTCTGTTTTGACACCTCTTATTCGCGCGCATTTTAAATGGCTACCTACAAACTGCAAACTACATATCTTTGAATTCAATTATGTACGTTAGAAAAAGTTTGCGCCACAGTAAAATCTTCAATGACGATAAATAGGATGCCCTAAAATCCAATGCCATGCACGCTTAATAATAAATGATACAAACAAACATCGAAATTGAAGAACAAATAATTGTACACAGATATAACATTCATCCCCCCTCGGGCATTAATTTGAGTGCCGCGTACAACTTGCCCAAAACTGAAATTCTTGAAAATTCTCTGTTTCATAGCATCGCCTTCCTCTCTCTCTCTCTCTCTCTCTCTATTTTAATAATACATAATTCAAACAGATACAGATTTTGGTGCAAATACAATACGTTAATTAAGGCAACCAGAAGAATTTAATTTAGTGGCTGATTTTATACGTCAGACTGAAAAAGGAAAATTAAAAAGATTTGAGGACTTAACCTTGAGATGCTGAAAACCAAAATATGAAGGTCGTAAACTCCATTACATTTTCCTTATTTTCATGACAAAATCATTACAAACCAATTAGTTTTTAACGTGCCTCGTAAAATCATAATAGTCTCTCACAATCACATTTGTAGTATTACAATCAAAAAGTGTTTTGACTTTATGTAGTGTTTTTTCCCCACCAAAATTCACGTTTCAAACGGGACACATCATTATAACTTGAGAATGATGGCAATTCAATGCTTAACTGATGAGTGATGTTTGGCACAAAAAATATCTCTGCTAATTAAGCCAAATTACTAAATACCTACTAATATTCATATTCTAAACCATATTTTGTCTACTTGTAGTTTTTTTTATTTATTTTACACACACATATATCTATTTATTTTATACACACATTCTATCTAATTTTAGTCCTTACTTTACAGTTTACACCATCATAATAGTACTTCGTGGATGATCAATTGGTCCAATAGTATTGCACCTTTATATTTATATATGTGAGATTTAAGGTTTAAACTTGAATAAATTTTTGATGTGCCTATGTATACATATATAAATAGGAAAAAAAAAAAAAAAGAAAGCCAATTGTATAGCAGGACTTATTACTCTCTTAGAATTTTTAGTTACAAATAGTTAAAATCTAATCAACTAACGAGCATCATTACGGTCCAAATCCACATATTATTTTTTATATGAAAATTCAACCTTTTCTTTTCTTTTTGATAAAAAAAGGTAGGAAGCAATAGCGGCGATATTGCCTCCTCCCGCTATGCCATGTTCAAACTTTCATAATTAGCCGTGAACATATCAAATATCTGAACAATCTGCGCAAATATGGATCCCAACAGCATAGCACTACCAAGGGCAAGGTAAAATCCACAAAAGTCAGTTTTGGTCCACACCCAAGTCAAAAAGCACACAACTAATAAATGTTTGTGTCAATTGCATAGAGGAATTCAAACTCAAATCATAGACATATCAAACCACATGAGAGTGAGTTTAGAACCACTTGACACCACCGTTGGTGGTATATGAAAATTAAACTTCACATCATTATTTTTCGTACAATGCATAATATCTTAGTACATTGAGAATAATATATGCATATATATGTACAATTAAGATATATAATTAGATAATATTATTTGCTAAAGATAAGGATACGCGTGTCTAAGTGCCGCAAGAAGACGTAAAATAAAAATATATTTTATTTGAATTAAAGTTTCATTTTCTACGATGATATCAAAGTTTTTGTTGAGCAAATAATGGTAATGGGGTTACTGCAATTGCGAGGGCGGGGAAGGTAAGGTAAGTGGGCGAATAAGAAGAGACCGCGTGTGGAGGCTTGTCATTGGAAGGCGCATCTTTGGGAACATGACGTGCTGGAATTGAGTTTGTGCATGTATATATGTGATTTATAATCAACCCAATAAAAAATATAATTGTTAATTAATTGGTTCCACATATGCCATACAGGTGTTCGGTGGTACGTACGGGAGGGGAGGTGGTGGCGGCGGCGGCGGTGGACGCCTCCCCTTTAGTTTGCTGGGAGCCATGTGCACTCACATGGATTAGTTTCCTTTCTTGACTATTTACTACTTGTTCTCAACTCACAGAAATGACAGCGAGCTGCCCCCACCTTTTTGGAAAGCTATAAGTTGCCTTTTAACATGTTTGAACGATGGAAAAAATTTAAAAATTTTGAATGGAATTCTGTTGGAAAAAATTTAAAAATTTAATTGTCACTTTGATATTTTTTTAAGGAATAAAATGACTTAATAATGACAAGATATGATATTATATAATTAAATTGTTATTATTGGCATTTAGTGACATATCTATAGTACCACAACTATTTTATTAGCAATTTTTCTCTCTTCTTGTATTGTAATTAATTTTGACATTTTCTTTACATTTAGATACTCAAAGAAACTATTAGTTATTTTCTCAAAATTGTACCTTTATATATAATAGCAATTGAATTTAGGGAAGGGAGATGAGCCTTATATATTTTTAATATTTTAAATACTCATAAAAATTGTTACTTATTTTCTCGCAATTTGTACTTTTATAAATCATAGCAGTTGAATTTGGTGGAGCGTCCTAACTACTGGTTTACATAACTATTTGGACATGAAAATATGTGGGTGAGTGAAGAGAGCGGAAAATGAGAAATCTTGAAATTCATGCATAAGTACATCGGTCTAAATATATTAACATATAACATGTGTATTAAATATTTTTTTAACAAAAATAATTAATTGAGAATTTGATACACATACCATCAAACATTTAGTTGAAATAGGATAGTCGAAAAATTCCACAAACTTTTTAGTAATAAATTTATTTCAAAATTTTCTATAATTTTAGCAATTTGTTGTGGAGATTTTACTTACATTTATAAGTAAAAACCAAAAACAAGAAAACAATATTATTGATCATATAAATTCCAGTAATTAAAATCGATTGACTGATTTCATCCTTGTCCCATGTGCAAATGGAAATAATATCAAATATAATGAATGTTGTCAAAACGTTGCACTAACTATATATGTAAAGCGAAGCCACAGCGCGACCTTGAAAAACTTTGGCCGGCCGACGACTTGGTGGAATATGTAACCATAAATCTGTCACCAAATTATCGGTGCAATTTGCGGCGAAAATAAGAGGAAGTCTGGAAAATTTTGTGAATTCGATTTTAAAAACATCTTAGATTTAAGAGGTGCTTCATGTGTTCGTAAAAAAGAAAAAGAAAAAGGAAATAGAGTATAAATTAAGAAAAGTAATAAGACCTCGATATATTTTTCAAGATATAACAAATATTCTTAATTTTTATAATGTAAAATATTTTATCTATAAACTCTTGAAAGATTAAAAAAAAAAAAGTTGTATTTTTAGAAGATGTCACGTTATATAATTTTTATAAACATATATATCTAATTAAGAATAAAAATAAATTGTATATGATTTTAGCTATTCTTGGCATTTGCACTAAACGTAAAAATAGACAAGGAATTCAATAATTGAATTAGATAAATATAAATATTGATTGGGAATAGTTTGTGGAAATGTTGTGAAATACCAAAAAGGGCATTTATGGATATCGAGTTCTCCGCAGTTTCATTATTCTTCTTCATATATATTTTCCTTGTCCGAGATTGATTCTTTCAGGTGAAGCCGTGAAATGGAGGCTGTCTCAATCTTCCCAAGTCGAGGCATAGCCTCAACCAATTGACTGTGCAGCAAGTACTTCCTCTCTAATCAAATCTTTTTGAAAATGTATTTTTGATATCCATGGTACAGTAAAAAATATTTACTAGATTTTATATATTGGTACAAGAAAACATATCAATTGCAAAATATTTCCACTTAAAAAATAATTGAATTTGAACTGAAGTTCAACTAAATCGAATTTACAAAAATCTACCTCAACTCTAAGATATTGCTATTGAATTCAAGCTCAATTACATACTTTATATACTATTTGAATTGATTTGGATAGTGTTGTTATATTATTTAAAACTAATTATTGTATTACTAATTATCATTAGTATTTTTTTATAATATTATCATAATAAATAAAAATATTATTGTGTTTATCATATTATAGAATTATTCAATTAAGATATCATTTAAATTGTTATTATATTATTATTGTAGAATAATGATATATTATTTTCCTATCATGAAATTATTACTAAAATTATAGTATAAGTAAAATATAGATAAATTAAAATTCCAAAAATAACTTATTGGCCCATCATTCACAAATTTCAAATACTTATATTTTAGCTCAGATTCTCATATATGATATGGATAAATTGATTATTAAAGTAAAGATGACAAACATTCTGCTCCTTACACGTTACGTTCCTACAGCATGTTTCATGGGAAATATTTTCTCTGTTCCAACATTTGCCTGTTTGTCAAAAAAACCAAACAAAGACCAAAAAAGGAAACAAAAATAAAAAATAAAAAAAGAAAAAGAACAGGAAGGAAAAAACAAAAAACAGAACAAAACAAAACAAAAAAGGTAGAGAAAGTTTCCATGTTTGTCAACTACTTGAGAGATTTACTAAAATTTACACAAAAACATTTGACGCATACCATCAAACACAATGTTACCATGGGAGGTCGCGCACGGGGGCGGGTGTGCGGCAGGGCTCGGTAACTGTAAACTTTTACATTGAAATTTTAGGTTTTTATTTTCATTAATGCGGAGATCTTTTGGACACAATTTAGGAGTAGGAATTCGGACGGCCGGGTTGGGTACCCAGTCATCTAGGATCTAAATTCCAATACCCGATCTCGGTCTGGTTAAGGAATGGGTATCTGATCTTAGACTCGGGCTGCGGGTTTGGGTATCAAGTATTTTTATTACTAAAAAAAGAAAAAGAAAAAAGAAAAGAAAACTAAGGCGAAATTTTGATTCCTTGATTTATTTTACCTTGACCGTGAAAGACTGTGCGAATAGGTGGACAATGGCTAACTGCGGATGGCGGCCAGCAGGGGGAGGCCGATCTTAGCAATTGAGAGGGGAAAGTAAAAATGGAGGGAGGGCAAGGGATAAAGAGAAAACATATCACTAACCTTGGGGGGGAGGGGGCAGCTGTGTTTCTTAAGTTCTGCTACTATTAGTTTGCCTTCTCTCGTTGCCGCTGTTTAGTTTTAAATTTTTCTTTTTCTTTTATAATTAAATTAACTAGGCATGAACAGGCAAGGATTCAATACCCAAATCCTGGCCCAGATCTGGGTACATAGTAAAACCCAAAAAAGCACATCCCATTTGTGCATTTCCTAGCTGGTAAAGTTGAGTACCCAATAGTCGGATCCCAATACCCACCCGAAGGACACATTACTTTTTTGATAAGAAAAACTACTTTCATACCAAGAAATTAAACAAGGATACAAGTTTGCCCATTTTCATCTACTGAAGGATGAAGGCTAGAGTTTGATAAAATGGAGAACATATTTCCTACATTAATGGGTCCAATCCAATTAGAATGCAAAGCCCGATTTGCAAGGGCATGTGCAATTGAATTTGCTTGTCTACAAATGTGATTAATCTTCCATTCTGGCCATTTTTGGAAGGAAAGGTCTTGCTTGATCAACAATGGCTCTTGAATGCCACTCAACTATGTCGGTTGTGCACTACATCATTTCAACTGCATTTGTTGAATCACTCCCAAATTATGCTCTCTCAATCATCAAATTATCCAACAAAATGAATGAATTTTTGATTGCTTCAACCTCTGCTTGTGTGGCACTCATTGCTCTTGCTTAGGTTGCCGCTGCGAAAAGAATGCGACCTGTTGAATTTCAAACTACAAAAGCATTAGTACATTTACCATTCTTAAAAGCAGCATCAATGTTAATTTCAAAGAAGCTTGGGGGTGGTGGAGTCCAAGCAAACTTAGCCATTTGGTGGCTGTTTTTGAGAATATTGAGAAGTTGAGCTTCAAAGTGTTCCATAGAGATTTTAGCCTCCTTTGAGGCGACTTTTTCTTCAGGAATCCACAATTTGTCATGTACAAGAGCATTTCGAGCCTTCCATATGGCCTCCATAGCATACATCGCAAAGATACAAAACTCATCAACTTACGGGTATCCTAAACTGAGAAGATTGTTCTTGTCAAAAAGTATGGAAAGCCAATGAGAAATGTCGAGATTTTGAAATCGTTCGATTTTGTATCCCCATTTGGAAAACCACTACACTTTCATAGCAAATGGACAATGAAGGAAAACATGATCAATGGTCTATGATGATGTTCACAAAAAAGGCATTTGCTCTCTTCCATCTGGACATATTTCATGAGTATACTTCTGGCAGGAAGGATATCATTGACCATTCTCCATGCAAATATTTTGTGTCTATTGTGAATCTTGGTTGCCCAAATATTTTTCAAGATTTTTTGGGGTTGGGGGTTCAGATGGGGACCCTGGGTTGGATGATAGATAAGTATGCACTTTTTGCTGAAAATTTCCCCAACATTGGGTGGTACCAGTAAAGAGTTTTGGGTTCTCCATACAAGAAAATCATGATTTTGAGAATTTCTTGAACTATGTCAAATAAGAAGGTAGATTGAAGAAGATCAATGTTCCAATCATTTGAATGTGGGTTACTGAAAGAGTAACAAGATGGCACAGATTTTGTACGGTTTCATTTGGAAAAGGTAAAGGAATGAAACCTTCCAATGCAGGAATCCACGGGTCATACCATGTACGAACCCCCGACTTTGTCGAGATGGAGAAGCATGACCTTTTTTGGATGCTTTTCTTGCACTTGCAGTCCAAATGCATGAAGCATTCTGTACACCATGGTTAAATTCAAAAAATGAGTGCTTTTCAGATACTTTACCTTAAACATCAAAAACCAAATTGAAGGCTCTTCTTTTGCTACTTTCCATGCCAGTTGGGAAATTAAAGCAAGGTCAAGATCCCTCATTTTGTGGAAACCATTACCTCCACAAGCTTTAGGAAGACAAATATCATTCCAATTTATCAAATTAAAGCCCCTTTTTGATGCATTATGACCCCACAAAAAATTTCTCATGCAACTATCCAATTTGGAACAAATGGATCGAAAAAAGAGGAATGAGGACATATAATATAGATTGGAAAAGCTTGGGCAATTGATTTAAGAAAAACCAGCCTACCTGTTTGTGAAAGGTTTTTTGCCTTCCAACCACTCAACTTCTTTGCAATTTTTCCACAATTTCATTAAAGCAAGCCATTCTTTTTGGTTGTTTACAGAAGGGAAGGCCAAGGTGTTTGATTTTGTGGTTACGTTTTCGATGCCCAATCTGCAGTTGATTCAATTTTTGTTGTTGGGAGGTGTATTATGACTGAAGTGAATGGTTGATTTAGCTTTGTCAATTGAGAGTCCTGACCATGATTCAAAGGTGTTCAAACAATTCTCAACCACCTCAGCATTCACCTCCGAAGGTTGACAATATGTAACCATATCATCGGCATACATCAAATGGGTACTAGGGGGACAGTCACGACATACGTTTACACCACTAATAAGCTTTAAGTTTTCAGCTCTAGTGATAAGTCTAGACATTAACTCTAGTGATAACTCTAATTTGTAAAAAGTATTAAGGCGATAGTATAAAATTTTCTCATTTCCTATCTATAAGTAGTGACAATTTTTATATTATTACTCATTATTTTATCACTAATCTCCCTCTCAAGTAATTCGGCATATAATATCAAATAAAAATGTCATCATATGAGGTCCTGTAAGTGGTAACGTGGGCACCTGTGCAATAGGGCTCATACAAATAAAGATGAAAAAATAAAATATACTTTATGATATTAATAATCGCAAATAAAAACTTTAACTTTTATTTTTTAATTGTCATTAATGTAATATTTTTCGGACACATTGCTTGAGTGCCTGGTCGTTTAACAGGCTGCTTGTTTATGTTTTCAAATTTCATTTTCATTTTCAATATTTTTAAAATTTAAAAATTTAGTTAGAGTAAATTAATAGAAAACAAATTTGTATTTAGATAGACTGTTGGAAAAATAATGATCATATTGATTTTAATAGGCTGTAAGTAGATAATGATAGTAATAATGAAAAAGAGAGAGACGATATATAAGTTATTAAGAGAAAATAAGTAAGTTATTGAAATATGTATTTTGAAATAAAAATAAGTTAGAATGTTGGTAAAAATAATGATAAGTTATTGCAAATTTATTGTCAAATAGTAAAAATAATAGAAAATAAAATTAAAACGTAAACAAATTGCCCCTTAATTGTTTGCCTAGGCGACTTACTGAACTTTGTCCACTAAACGTTTTCACAATTTTAGGCCTTGCCGGCTTGCCCTTTGTATTTTGCAACACACACTGAAGCACAAAATATTATTATCCTTGAGTATGAAAATGAAAAGCAACAGTTCCTAGTTAGACTTAAGTATTATTAAATAGCTTTATTTGATTGCTTATCTTATCCAAACTTTTTATTAAATAGTTGAATTATTTAAATAACAATACAATAGTCTAGTTACCAGAAATTTTACGAAATTAGGAGAAATACATAGTTATTTTTCTCTCAATATATCATGTCTAATGAGAAAATTTTACAATATAAATGCAAAATATTCTTTTACATATATTCATTGAGAACGATCAAATAGATTTCAAATCAATATTGTAAATCATGAAGTACAAGCAAAATAGACTAATATTGACATCAACTGTAACCTAATACCTTTTAGTTATGAGGCTTCCACATATATTTAATTAAAACAAATGTTAAGTTGTTAATATTGATGATGAGAAATTTATATGAACCTATTATAAATATTATCAGAACCAAGCACATATTCTTGACAAATTGATTTTGATATTTTGAAAATAATATTCAATTGTATTGGCGAATTTGTTTTCGCTGCTCTCAATATTTTAATTGATCGTTGTGCAGTCATGTCCTTCCTAAAAGAATAAAATTGATATGTTTAGACTTTAAATTTGAGCAAAAAAGAAAAGAAGTAATAAAATAATAAAATATCTAAAATATAAAATGCAAAATATATATCATTAGAAGCGAACAAGATGCTTTTCTTAGTAACATAACATAAAATAAATAAGAAAAGGGAGGGGGCGGGGGGTTTTGAAATGGTAGTATCAAAATTCAAAACCACCTTCGAAAAATTAACAGCCTCAAATTTCTAATCATATTGTTTAAAAAAAAAAGGTGAAAACAATTTGTGTGCGTCTGTCTATATATATACCCAATATGGCCAGAGTCAACCATTAGATATTTAGCTAGCTGGAATTGAATAGAATAGAATAGACAATCGAGTTAATGCTATGCTCTCATATTTTACTATTTTTGTCTCGGGAAATAATAAACGTGGTGTGTAGCAATTGGATACTTTCATGCCAAATCAACAACAATTGACGACTCTCCCAAGCAGATAATCCCTATGCACCCAAAACTACTCCCCCACCCCACGCCCCAACACCCCCACCCCGGTTCTCCCCAGGCCTCGTAAGCCGCTATATAATGAACCCCAAGATGCAGGTAAGGTTAAGCTTCACCGCTGGCTGCATACTGATGGTATTTGGGCACGCATAGACTGCTACTAATTTGCTGTCTAAGTTAGCTTGTGCCACCTCCATCATGCACCAGCACCAGCGCCAGCCTATCTTCTTCTCACCAACAATTTTTACTACAATTTATTCTTTTCCTCCATTATTTCTTCAGATAATGCCCATAATAATTTCATTGCTGCTGGTGCTGGGCCTTCTCTTCCTCCTCCAATATTGGCAATGGCGTATTCCGCCCACATACAAACGTCGCCTGCCCCCTGGCTCCATTGGCTGGCCTTATATAGGAGAAACCCTCAAGCTCTACACTCAACACCCCAACACCTTCTTTTCCATTAGGCGTAAAAGGTAACTAAATAACTAAGAAAGACTCCAAAGTTACATTTCCATATATATACATACTAATAATTTCACACTTTAGATTTTCTATTCCATATTATATTTCACCTTCTATTTCAACTTATTAAATACATGCTAAATACTGTATTTGATTTCAAATTAATTATTTTTATAAAAAAATATTTAATATATTTAACCTATGTCATGAAATGAAATGGAATACCAGGCGGAAACTAAATATAGAATAAGGGGATCAAACTCACAATTTCATAATTCTGGAAATTAATTAAGTAGGATTGGTTCTTAATTATAATTAGGTATGGGAGCATATTCAAGAGCCACATACTGGGATGCCCTTGTGTGATGATTTCATGCCCAGAGGCAGCAAAGATAGTTCTTGTGAGCCAAGCACATCTTTTCAAGCCAACATATCCACCAAGCAAGGAGAAACTGATTGGACCTGAGGCACTCTTTTTCCACCAAGGTGAGTATCATTCCATGCTCAAGAAGTTGGTCCAGGCCTCCTTTGCACCCTCATCCATTAGAGCATCCGTTCCAGCCATCGAAAATATAGTCCTCAACTTCCTCCCCGCATGGGAAAATACCATTATATGTACTTTGCAAGAGATGAAAAAGGTAAATATGTTATTTCAATATTGTTCAAACCAAGAATTAGATACCTATATATATATATATATAAAAGTTCTTTAAAATTTTTCTGTTTTATAATTATTTCTTTTTTCATTTTTCAGTATGCTTTTGAGGTGGCTATGATTTCTGCCTTTGGTGACAACACGGAACCAGAAACACAAGGAATCAAATGTTTGTACCAAAGCTTGGAGAAAGGCTACAATTCAATGCCTCTGGATTTTCCTGGGACTGCCTTCCACAAAGCAATGAAGGTACGTATAGTACTGACCTGTGTCGATTAATGGATCCGTGGAACTGTCTCAAGCCATCCATCATTTCGTGTGTACAAAGTGGTTCTTGTAGTCTAATTACGCCTCCACGTCAATATGAAACAAACAATATCTCTACGTTATTGTCTTCAGCTACACAAAATGTACACGTGTATACACAGGACATTTCAAATTCTTTATTTTATTTTAGTGTTTTATTTTACATTTTACTTGATGTGAGCAAATTCTAAGTAATTGATGTGCATTTGTGGTATAAAACACAAAGTGAAATAATATTAGACTGAAATAAAAAATTCAAAGTGAGACATCACATTTGTACATACATAGGAAGAATATATATATATAGATATATAGTTTATTGTTTACATTTTTGGAAGTTTCCTAAATTAATGCTAGGTTAATTTGTTTGATAATTTAATTTTGTGTTTGTGGCGTGTGGCTGAATGGTATAAATTAATTTTTCATATAATGTGGGAAATTATAAATTCAAGCTCTAACAAACACTTAATGTGCATACATGCATTATAAATAATTTTGTGTTTGCGGCCGTATTTGTTTAATTTGCAACTTAATTTGTACGGTGCGACAAAACAGGCAAGGAAGTTATTGAATGAGACGTTGAGGAAGTTAATTGAGAAGAGAAGAGGAAGTGGGGAAGCCGGAGGAGGGCTGCTGGGAGTTATGTTGAGAGCTCAACAGCAGAAACTGATGAATGATAATAAATTAATAAGTGATTCTCAAATAGCTGATAATATTATTGGAGTAATATTTGCAGCTCATGATACGACGGCAAGCGTCCTCACTTGGGTGTTCAAGTACTTGCACGATAATGCCAATGTCTTGGAAGCTGTCGCGGTAACATATATATATATATATGTATTCATGCTTATTCCTTAATAATTTTTCATATCCCATCTTCTTATAATTATCCATAACTTCAAATTCCTCAAGTTAAAAAATTATATATATTCTTTATCAATATTCTCCCCTCACTGTCTTAAAATTAAGTTTCGTATTTGATTCATTATTGCAGAATTTTTAAAGTCAAAATTTAGGTTTTTACCGTAACAAGATAACTGCCATATCTCAATTTCAGAGTGAGCAAGAAGGAATTCGACGCAAACTACAACTAAAAGACAAAAGTGGTCTTACGTGGGATGATACCCGTCATATGTTGCTGACTAGCAGGGTACTTCATTTTCCTGATATTTTTTAACATGCTTTATTAATCATATTGTGGGTTTACTCTTTAATTTAACAAAATCACACCTACTAATTGATTTCTTTCCAAGTGATCTAATCAACCAATGGATTTGTTGACATAATTAAATAATTATATTTGAGGAATAAATTTTGTAACGTAGAATGATTAATGAATTTATATTTTCTTGCAATAAATATACGGTATGCAATAATATAAGGGGGTCATTAATTAATTTACAATAATCGCGTACATTTTAATATTATCAGGTTATACAAGAGACATTAAGAAGCGCTAGCATTCTATCCTTTACATTCAGAGAGGCTGTGGAAGATGTGGAATTCCAAGGTTATGTGATTCCCAAAGGTTGGAAGGTTCTCCCTCTCTTCAGAAGCATTCACCACTCTTCAGATTTTTTCCCCCAACCAGAAAAATTTGACCCTTCAAGATTTGAGGTAATTATTATGATTATTTATATATAATACTTTTAGTCTTAATTAGAACAAAAAATTAAAATTAATTGAGGGAAGTGGTCACCAAAATGAACAATGCTCTGAATTTCAACTAGCCAGTCCCTTGTCACTATAAGTGAGCAAAGATTCTTGGAGTAGGACAGTTGTTGATCTATCCTTTTGTGTAAAAAATATAAGGTTGTCAATGTTTCAATTGTCTTGGGTGGTGGTGCTGGTGCCATCCCTTTCCGTCATTATTATTGAATCTTCCTTCATCCTTGGGCCTTGTGGCACTCTGATGGTGAAAATCTTCAAGTTACCAGTCCGCGTGACCTGCACTTGTAGGCTAGCTATATACTTTTTATAGGTCTACGTATAGGTTGTGTGTCTTAAATTAAAGACATACTTGGGATTTAAAGGAAATACGTATATTTATGTATGTACATACATGCATACATAATCATGTTTAAACACGAATATGTATACATATATAATGAACATATGTTAATTATGTTTTTACATGATTGGTCCAGGCGCCCCCCAAACCCAATACATACATGCCATTTGGCAGTGGAGTGCATTCTTGTCCCGGAAGTGAACTTGCTAAGCTTGAGATGCTCGTCTTCCTCCACCATCTCACCACCACTTATAGGTACTCTCTCCACATTTTTCTCTTCAGCCCATCTGCAAAATGGAGACATCCTTATCTATATTACACTTATAATTTTATGCATATATTTGCCAAATTCTGGAATGCACAATGTATAATAATATATTTAAGGGACAATAGTAACTAAGACCTAAAAGGGACAATCATCTCGTTATACTTTTATTAAAATTTAAAAAATAATAAAAATTTCCTTTGTTTTTTTTAGATATTTAATTTTGCTTTCCAAAATTAAAAATTCTAACTCTATTACTGAATACACTCAATCCATGCATCCAACATTATTGAATAAGATGGAATGAGTGTGGAAATTAAATCACCATCTATATTTAATGTAATAGAATCCCTTTTTAAAATATACGTATATATAATTATATATATAAAAGTAAGCGGGAAAAGCCTATAGAGAGATGAATGTGCTACTGCTATGCATGCACGTGCATCGTCAATCCGACATGTTAATCAAATCTTGATAGGAGTTGTGGGTTGGATGGACCATTGTTTTTGTTTCCTTGGGGGGTGGAACTACAAAGTGGTCCTCAAAGCTTCACAAGACAAACAGGAAATGGTTTTTAGCTTTGATTGTTAGGATTTGAGGAGTGGTGGGAAAAATTATGATCACTCACAGTAGTCAACCAACAGCTATCTACATAGGTGGCAATTAATTGGCGTGTGTGCATTCACCTGACTCAAAATTTTAGGCTATAGAGGAATAGGATTCAAACCACAATTCCTTTTACCAGAAAAATAAGAAGAAAAAAAAAATGCTACAATTATTGGTTGATCTTTTGGTAAGTTTGTTGTAGAAATGCACTGACTGGTCATTTTTAGGAAAAGAATTTTTCTTTTGTTTTTATTTTCGGGAGACAAAAAGAATACTGAATACTATATATCTACAGGAAAAAATAAAAAAAGAGCAGAAGAAGAGGAAGAGTACATAGTTTTATGAAAGTTTGTACCTTAGAAATTAAAATTTAAGTTCTAGAGAATATTTGTGGCGATAATCCCTATTGCAAGCACTGTTTTAGTTAATGTAATCATGCTTCATACACTAAAAATGCATGTTATAGTTTTTATCTAAGGCAAAAACTGTAAATAAAAAAATAACCTCAGTAATTTCATTAATTTTGGTGATTAATTGTCTTATACCCACAACTTAATTATAATTAATTGTACTTACATTGATGTTCGGGATACTCAGATGGAAAGTCACTGGGGAGGAGGATGGCATACAATATGGCCCATTTCCCGTGCCAAAAGGTGGACTGCCTATTCAAGTTTATCCAAGGAGTGATAAAACATGTTAGCTGCATGCATCTCAATATTGAAAATACAAAAAGAAAAAGAAAGAGCATACAAGAAATTTGGAGAAGAAAAAGGAAAAAGGGTGGGGACAAAAGTGTTTCCTATTTACATGCGTCCTTGCCAATTATCATTTTCTTTTCTTGATTATTCATTGATGTATTTGTCGATAAGAAATCCCTTTTGTTTTTATTTTTGTACAACCAAAAAATCTGTGTTAGTAATTCTTCAAAGTAGGGTCTTATTTTCTCGTTTATTTGTCTTGTAATTGATTAAGAATTTACGATGATTATAGTACGGACAAGTGCAGTTGTAATTGTTGTCCACACTTAATTCTCAAAAAATTATTGTGACAAGTATTAGCACATCGTATGTGTGTGCATATTTTGAATAAAAGAAAAAAAAATTGTAAGAATAAATAAAAAATATCAGGGAACCCATTTATTTGTCCCCATTAAATCATATGTGCCTTAGAAACAACTTTGTGGAGATCAAATCTGTGTGGCCAATAAATATGGAGGCAAGTAACTATCGCCGTGTTACAAGATTCTTGCTGTGGTGTGCTGTAATAATAATAATAATAATAATATTAGTAGTAGTAGTAATAATAATAGTAATAGTAATAATGTTTCCCATTTTACATGTGTCTGGTGCATTCAATGAAAATGTGCATGTTATGCGGCCACGTTTATAAAGGCTAAAGCACAATTGTGTCCAGTATCAGATGGATTTTGTGTGATTTCTTTCAAAATCCAGTTGGCCGAGGTACTTGTTACGAATTTGGTCAGTTGTTATGTGGACTCTGGGCAATTTTCGTTGAATTCAGCCCGAATGTTTTATTCAATTAATAATTATTTTATTTTTTATTTTTTTGTTTTGAATATTGTTTAACGAAAATGACAAAATCATTATGTGTACTTTCGAAGCGTATAACATTTAATGTCATTATTATTTTGCATCAATTGATATAGCAAATTATTTTTTGATCTAGCTTTCAAATAGTAGTTTGAAACGTCTTCCTTTACTAATTCTTCAAAAATTAAATTTATTGAAAAACAAATAAAGAGTCTAAAATAAATTGTAATATATTGATGCAATCAAATGGCCCAAAATTGAGAGAGAGAGAGAGAGAGCCAACGGTTAGAAAAATCACAAAGAAAATGAGATAAGAAATTAGTGTTTTTATTGAAAATGGTTCATCGTCTCTTTACAAAGATAATACACTAGAATTTTATATTTTGTACTCCTGAAATAATGGGATTGTTACTCTTCCATGTTTTCCAAATTGCTTCCACTATCCTAGCTAAATTTATCTACACATCCCTAGAATCCTGGCATGATTTTTGGTATGTTTATAAGTTCTTTAGATTGTGAACCATTACTTCTTAACTTAGCATGTTAAAAAGTCAATTCTTCAGCTCAACATATCAAAGAGAATCCTTATAGACATGACATCTTCTAGATTGGCATTTGTAGTCTCTCACCTTGGCTGTGGCTCAGTGTATAAACCCACCTGTTATCTTGTCCAAGGGTATTTGTTGGGATGTTCCATGGTCATCTCTACATAGCCTAGGTGGAGTAGTCTTAGCTTGACCAAATTTACTTAGTGGCCTATCAAGATGTTCTCCTTGGACTTTAGACTGTAGGTCAGCAAAGGTTCATTGTGGTACTTGGCAATCGGCTTGGGGTTAGGAGTATGATGTTTTGGGCTTGCATTAAGTTGGGCTTATATGTGCTGCCTGGCGTCGTCACCCTCTCTCTTTTTTAGTTTTCTTAGCTTGACCAAATTTTTGACCCAGGAAAACTCCCAAAAGTGTCTTTCCTCTATCCAAGTTGAGAGGCTACTAAAAACAGCCCAAAGTTATGTGCCCGAGTTGAATGATCTACAAGTGGTTTGGCATTATTTGTCCAAGTTGAATGAACTAAGAGTATATTAGAATTCCAAGTAGAGTTGAGAATATCTTAGAATTTTGTTCGAGCTGAATTGAGAACAGCTCTACTCTAGCTAAAGTGAGAGCAGCTTTGGCCTATCTATCCAAGATGAGTAGACTAAGAATAGCTCAGACTTGTCTATCTAAGTCAAATCTTGCTAATATTCGCATCCATTTGAAACATTATTACTCTTTCCATTTTCTTCGTTTCAAGTTAATAAATGGTAATGCACTTTTAATATTACTTGCTAGGTATACTCTTTACGCAACACCTTTTTCTAAAGACTCTCCAAATGATGCCATGTGTTTGTACAAAAGATCTTCAGAATTTGAAATGCCTATTGAGCATCCATCCTATTCTTATAAATTAGTTTTATCTTTGACTTTAGTCTTTTCTCTTTCCTGCATTTTCTTCTCTCAACCTTTCTTGCTATTTTATTTTCTTGCCTTTTGATGCTCAACACTACCACTGTCTTTGCCAGAATCTAGGCATATTTTTCTTTGTTCCCAACCTACAATGCGTTTATGTTCCTAAATTCTTCTCCCTATTTATTTAACCCACTGTTTCTGCATACTACATTCCTGTTTCTTGAATAACTTCTTTTCTTTAAGAAATTTTCTCTTTTTCATTTTCTTGCATGTCTTAAAAATAGTTGATATTCAAGTCCATAATCCTAACCATGTTTAGTCTCATGCCTCTTCGATACAAATTATGTTGATTTCATAACTAGTCTAGATCTCAGAACCACACGAGATATAAGCATAAGCCAAGCACCTTAGGAGCTAACTTGCCATTACATGAGATTTATCACTCTAGGATGACAAGGAGTAAGAGCCTTAGGCTCATGGAAATAATGGACATACCTCTTGAATACAAAATAAGATTGTCCTCTATCTACAAATTAGCCCCTTCTTCTTTTTGCAGGGTTTCTATGTTTTTATACCAAGTAGATAGTGGAGGTTATGGTTTCAAAAGGTTTAGCTACTTTCTCCAGTATCTCAAACTCTAGGTATTTATTTAAACCAATTTACTCCAAAGTTTTTTCACCTATTAACGAGATTTTGTTTTGCCTTGTGCTACTTCATATTAGTAGAGCTAACTTTTGTTTTATTTCATTTTGTCTTTTATCCTAAGTCTTCAAGGGTCAAACTATTTTACTTCACTTTCTAAGAAGATGTCAATTTCTTTTCAAACTTTCCAACCTCTATGAAAATTTAAAAGGAAAGCTATTTTTACATCTCTATGCTTGAACCTTGGGGTTCCTTATTAGTAGAAGGGATCATTTTCCTCCTGAGTGCTCTTTCTGTAACTGCCATGACCTATAGGATATAAATAGATTTTAGGGCACCTCGATATTTACCAACTTCAATTTTCTTGCTTAGAGATACTAGGATTCCTATATCACATCATCTTAAGTCCTAAAGTGGAAGAATTACCTAGGCCTTTTGGTATTTTCTTTATTACATGTACTTCATGTTGTGTAACTATGTTAGTGTTAATGTTTTTTGTTTACAGAGAGGTGATTCACTAAGTTCTTTCTCCTTGTTGTAGTACTCACGGTGAACAGTAGTAGCTACAAAAAAAATAATAAGATACATAACTCATCCGAGGCTTCTTCCAATTGAGCTAAATGTTCGGGTCTCCAAACTTCAAAAATACCTACAAAGCCTAGTGCAACCAATGCTCTCACTCCTAAAACCTAAGTTGTGCAACCAACCCAACATTCTCAACACATAGTACCTATTGAAGTGGAAGCTGAAGTGATGGTGGTTTGCAAAGAGCCTAACTACTTATCTCTCCGCGAGCCCATTCCACCCAATTCTTTCCTCAAGGTGAAAAGCTCTTTTGTACCATTTTATCTCACTCGCTAAGAAGCTATATGGGGGTTGCCATCCAATTTAGATTGATAGCTAGTGTGCAATTCTTCAAGCTACATTCTCAGTTTAGTTCCTATCTATTTAAGTTACTAAACCCATCCTTTTTCTATATAAGCTTTTTACTTTAGCTCGAATCTAAAATTATGTTTTTTGTAGGCTAATATTTTAACTAGGGCCTTTTAGCTCACTGGGAAGGCAAGCATTCAAAATTGAAAGCCAAGCATCATTAGTTGGCGGCAGAGTTATGTTGCTTAAAGAAAAAGCTAGAAAGTTTGATGAGATGAAAGTGCAATTCAATTATATAAAACAACAATATGATGAGTCTATGTTTACCTTATGTAAGGCATAAAAATAAATTATTGAGTACATCTATATTCAACATGAAAAAGTGGATCAAGCTTGCAAGAAAAGGCAATGAGAAGGCTGGGGTACCTTATTTAACGTTGTTGTAGCGATTAAGAAAGGAAAAAACTACTTGGAGCAAATTAACAGTATAGAAAGCTAAATTTCCTAAAAAATGGAGAGTTTAAATTATTGTTGACTACCAAAGCATTAAGCTACTATTACCATAGTGTAGAAACTTGCATTGATTAGCTAGAGCTCAATGGCACTCTAGAGCTTAGCCAATCTACCCTATTGACTGATAGAGATTATGGATTGTATACTCTTTCTTTCAACTTTGAGGATAAACTTGAGAAAGCTTATGCTATTGTTGATGTACCTATTTCTACGAATACATCTTATTAGCTGAGATAACAAATCTAACTGTTGTTAGCTCCTTCTGCCCACTTACCCTTTGATCAAATTATGTAACAAGATAGTTTTAACTTTTGAATAAGTATGTAGATTTTTCTTCTCCTATTGAAGGATTAATCAAGTCTCTATTATGCTTTATTATTGTATGGCTCTTCTTTCCAATTTATGCCACACGATCATTTATATGTTGAGATTATCATAGGATACAAAATTATTTAAACCTTTCATTTTAAGCTATTAGCTTACCTAATTATTGTAGTGTTGGTATTCCCATACATGTTGTATCAATGTTATTTGAGTTTTTAGTTTAGATGCCTTTGTTAAAGTTTGTTCGAGCTACTTAGTGCATACACTATAAGTTTTAAAGTTCATTTAGCTATTTAATTTATACACTTGATTAAGTCTTAAAGCTTATCTCAGCTATTTAGTAAAGCTCATCTGAGCTAATTGGTTTATACACTTGCTTGTGTTATAGCTCATCAAATCTGTTTAGCTCATACACTTGTTTAAGTGTTAAAACTCATCTGAGTTATTTAACTTATACAATTGCTTAAGTATGAAACTCATCCGAGTTATTTTTTTACACACTTAACTAAAGCTCATTTTAGCTATTTTATTCATACACTTGCTTAAGTGTAAAAGCTCATCCGAGATGTTCAAATTATCCAAAAAATTTGAACTAGTAGCATTATGGAATGCCAAGAGCTTTTATTCATAATGCATACTTGAAATAAGAAAAGTAACATCCGAGTTGTAATGTTGTTTTAGTCCCAAAAATTGAGAGACAGTGGGAAATGTGTAATAATTTTACTGATTTAAATGAAGCATGCCCTAAAGATCCTTACCCCTACCTCGGATAGATTTACTAGTTGAATCAATTGCTGGGTGTGAATTGTTGAGTATGATGGATGCATTCTAAGGCTATCATCAAATATTCATGGCACCTGAGGATAGGGATAAAACATCTTTTGTTGTTTCTAAGGGTGTCTATTGCTTTCTTGTCATGCCGTTCAAATTGAAAAATACCGGGGCAACTTATCAGTGATTAGTAAACTTTATGTTCAAAGATGAGATTAAAAAGTCGATGGAAGTCTACGTCAATGACATGATAATCAAGATAGAAAAAGCCTAAGACCACTTACTTGACTCAGTTATACTTTTGAAATATTGAGGGTGTTTAGATTGAAGTTAAACCCAAACAAATGCACTTTTGGGCAAATGAGGGAAATTCTTAAGCTATATAGTCAATTAGAGAAGCATTGAGGCCAATCTGTAAAAGCTGGTTGGGAGAATCGTGGCTTTAGGGAGATTCATCGTGAGGTTGGTTGATAAAAGCCTCTTCTTTTTTAAAATTCTCAAAAATGCCAAAAAGATGAGTTTTTGGTGGACAGAACAGTGTGACCAAGCGCTGATTAAATTGAAGCAATATTTGACCTCACCCCCGATGTTGGCAAAACTCGAGCTGGGAAAAGTACTTGAGATATACTTAGCAATCTTGAAAGCATCAATCAGTTCAGCATTGGTATCGAGTCGGGATGGCAATCATCGACTAGTCTACTATTGTAGTAAGTTACTCCAAGGACCAAAACATAATTATTTGCAGATTGAAAAGTTTGTATTGGCCTTAGTGACCGCTGCTCGAGAGCTAAGACCGTACTTCCAGTCTCACTCTATCATACTGCTAACAACCAGTCATTGAAGTAAGTGTTGGCGAAGCTCAATACATTAGGTAGATTGATCGAGTGGGTGATCGAGCTCGGAGAGTTTGACATCAAGTTTCAACCTTGAACGGCTATCAAAGCTCAGGTACTTGCTAACTTCATTGCAGAGTGAATCAATTTACTCGACCAGAGTATTGTGGCCCCTTTTGTTTGGACTCTGCAGGTTGATAGGTCATCGACCATATCTAGGGAAAGAATCGAGGTCGCTCTTCTCTCCCTAGATACGTAGGAATATAATTTTATAATCAAACTAGATTATACAGAACAAACAACGATGCTGAGTAAAAGGCCCTACTGACAGGAATGAGAATGGCACTTGAGCGTGGGGTCGAACACTTGGTCCTTTTTATAGACTCCCAGTTAGTGGCAGAGCAACTCGGGGAAAATTTCAAAGCCAAAGAATAGTCGATGGCCCAGTACTTGGCCGACGTGAAGAGGTTGCAGCAATCTTTTAAAAGTTTTACTCTTAACCAGGTTCCTCGATCTAAAAATGAATGAACAGATGCTCTTTTCAAGTTTGCCAGCTCAATCAAAGGAACAAGAGACAAAAGGATAACATTTTTGGTCTCGGACAGGCCATCGATCATACTGATGGATGACAATCTTATAACAGCCATCAACAAGGCATTTGTTTCTTAGTAGACTCCAACAAAATTATATCTCAGCCAAGGTATTGTCCCCAAAGACAAGAATAAGGCTAAGCACCTATAAGGTCAAACCTCTAAATTTGCCCTCAATGAGCATGGTCAATTGTACAAAAGATCCTTCGCCGGACCCCCCTTGAGATGCTTGGTTAGGATCAGGCGTTGGAAGTGTTGCAGGATGTTTATGCGAGCATGTGTGGCAACCATTCTGGAGGAAGGTCCCTTGCCCATAAAATAATTAGATATGGATACTTCTGGCCAACATTGTTGACAAATTCAGTCGATTTTACACGCAAGTGTGTATCATGCCAAGTCCATTCCAACCTGCCACACCAGCCAGCCATACTGATGGTTAATGTTCAGATTTCTTAGCTGTTTGATCAATAGGGAATCAATATTGTGGGCTCTCTACCAAGATCAATAGGATAGTAGAAGTTTATAATCTTAGTGGTCGAATATTTCACTAAGTGGGCTAAAGCTGAGGCTGTCCCTAAGATAGCCGACGCGACCATAAAATATTTTATTTGGAAGAATATCATTTGCCGTTTTGGGCTGCCCAAGATGCTTATTTCAGATAACAACACTCAATTTTAGAGTAACAGTACACGAGATTGGTGCGAGGTCTTGGGGATTGCATAATATTTCACATCAGTGGGCAATCCTCAGTCAAATGGGGAAACTGAAGTGACCAACTGGACTGTCCTCGACCAATTAAAGGCCAGAATTTAGAACACTAAGGCGAATTGGGCGGATGACTTGCTCAACATACTATGGACTTACAGGACAACTCCTGAACAGCCATTAATCACACCCCGTACAGCCTAGTATATGGGTCAAAAATAGTTGTACCTTCAGAATTGATCTAACATACTGCTCGTGTCATCCACTACCACCCACTACGAAACACATCAAAAAGGAAGTTGGATCTCAAAACTATCGATGAGCGTCGATAAGAGGCTTATAACAATATGCAGCGCTACAAATCGAAGATGAGCCAGACCTAGAATAAAAGGATCAAAGAGCGTCGTTTTAATATTGGAGATCTTGTTCTCAAAAAGGTGAAGGTCTCCAAGAATGTGGGCAAGCTCGAACCAAAATGGGAAAGGCCATATTCTGTTATCAAAGTAGCAAAATATAATGCCTACAGGCTGGCCAACATGCAAGGAAAGGAACTCCCCCACTCATGGAATGCCATCAATCTCAGGAAGTTTTTTATTTTGATTTGTATAGCGTTTACCCATGTTACCTATTGGCTTAAATAAAATTGTAATTTTATTTGCTTAATTTTTATCTTTAATAACTCTAGTCGACCCCATAGTCAACGATCAAGCAGCCTATTGCTGCCACCTAAATGGCTCCCAACTGTCCAAGTTTATAGTCAACCCCATAGTCGACGTCAAAGCAACCCTATGCTACCACCTGAACGGCTCCCAGTCGCCCAAGTTTATAGTCGACCCTGTAGTCGATGACCAAGCAGCTCCTTGCTGCTACTTAAATAGCTCCTAGCTATTTGAGTTCACAGTCAATCCTATAGTCGATGATTACGCAACCCCTCGCTGTTTCTATTCGACCATCTGCTTTTTATTGACCCCATGCTTGGCAACGAATGACCCACCATTTTTGAGAGGCCATTAGCGCTAAAGGTTGAGCAGATCAATATGAAGTAATTGATGACACAGTAGTGCAATACCATTACTACACAATAGGCAATCAAGTATTTTTCACATTATCACAGCAAAAGTTGCACACTAAGCATGAGCTACGAGACAAGAATGAAAGAAAGGATGTGTTCTTTATTGATA
>JACGDI010005367.1:235786-259557 GCA_014898725.1 Jacaranda copaia
TAGACCACACTTCAACCCCTTCTCAAACACAATTATAAATCCCTGGGGAGGTTGATGCATTCTACCCTGGGTCCCCAATGCTACCATCTCATACTCGTCGGGGATATGATACACTGCCCTAATTCGCACTAGGTCTGCAGCGGTTATTTTCGACATTATTTCTATGTAATGGTTGGGGATAAATAATCGACCCCGACTCACAGACATGTCAACAAGGCCAGCCTCACCCTTCGATGCTACCCTAACACTAGTGGAACTATTGCTACTTGTGCTAGAGCTATCGCTCGCAAAAGAACTGGACTCAGATGTGCTCTCAACCCCAGACCCTTCCCCACGGGGCATATTTTCAAGCCAATGCTATCAAAATCCAAACTAGCAAACATGGTTCTACAATGGAAAGGTAGAAAAGCACAAGAATAACAAAGACACTTATGAAAATTTCACAAATGCAAAGTGTGGAGCTTGAAGGGCTTGAAAGATGGCGATTTGATCAAAAGTTTAGAGTGAAAAAATGTTAATAATGCCACTTATCCCCCCTATTTATAGGCAATTGGGCGCAAGAATCTATGTAACTACTATAATGATAGCTTGCCCCAATATGCTTTATATTCTGTGCACTGATAGCCACATTAAATGCAAAGAAACCATCTCAAAACCTGATCGGTAGTTCAAAAACTTGGGTCCTTAGTTTAAAAACTAGGGTTAAAAATTCAAAAACCCTGGTCGAGCATAGTATCGCTTGGGTTGAGTATGAACTCCTTGCTCTTTCTTATTGACAGGCTCGATCAGGATATTGAGTTGGGAGTACTCATGATATGGGATAACCCAATAGGCTTAACAGGCCCAACATCAAATGAGACAGCTCAGGAGGCCCAACAATAAATCTATTTGATCGATCGGTATCGACCTCACTTGACAGAGTTCACGTTCGATCAATATCGACCTCAGGTCCACTCTAGAAGTTTGATTATTTGAGTCTGGTCGGCATGTATCTACCTCAAGACCCACTCTAATATTGACTCAAAATCCTGCCGTGTTTATCAATCTGATAGGCTACATGCCCTTGCGTTAATGACACGTGATGGCCGATACAACTACTGCCACCAACTTTGATAACTCTGACAACCCTACCAACAACTTTGGCAGAGACGTGTCTCCACTAGCATTCTTTATCCCAAAAAATAGGAGATTTAGCCACCTAGCATAATACTAGGATCTGGACATAGAATGACCCCTAATCCCCTGGCAAAGACAAAGGCCAGGACACTTGGTAAGTGTATTTGAGTCAAATCACGCCTAAAGAAAGCTATATATACTCTAAGCCCAACCACGCTTAAGGTAATGCCATATACACTACAAGCTTTACATTCTCTATACTCTGTTTGATCTCCCCCTCTCGACCAGATCTAACTTGAGCAACAAAGTGCTTTAGCCGAGGGCACCTCGACTAGTTTAACATGTGTTGTGATTGTAGATGTCAAGCCCAAAGCTATATACGATCCTAAGTACTCGACCTCTCTTGTCGAATCATCAATAGCACAACTCTCATTTTATCTATACACAGCTTTCAGCAGCATCAATACTACTGCAAATAGTACTTTTCAAATATAAAATTGCCATTATAATATTACTTAAGTTGTATTTTTTAGTGTCTTTAATGCTTAATTTTGTTGTAGTGCAATGAAGAAAAAAGAGTAGCAGGCTGGCTAATAAAATGCTTTTAAATATCAACTAGCAACTAACCACTTAAGTACCTTACAATCAAGGTAATTAATGTTTTTTGTTGAGTTGTGTCTCATAAGTTATAAATCAATAAGATTGGTATGCTAGTTAGTTGGAATAAGTGTTCTAGTTTGTTTAGAATTTAATTTGATCTTTGGCAATCACGTTTGATTGGAATTATGTTTTGATTATTATCTTACCTTGTTACTCCTATAAATAGGAGTGTTTTTCAGTTATTTGGAACAACTACTTGGGTGAAATTTAGGGAGACACTTTGAAATCACTTGGTTATACCTCTTTCAAGATAGTAATGAAAATCTTATCACTTGTGATCCATGGATGTAGCTGGGATTTTAGATAAACCACGTAAATTCTTGTATTGTTTATTTCATGTTCTCAATTTTGTGTTGCTAGTTTCCCAATACTATTTATTTTTTAAATGATGTACTAATTCTAAAACTTTACCTATGAGAGATTCTAAACGTCTCTGACAGCTATTTTGGACAATAAAGGATATAGTAGTAATGATGAAGTGTTTCATTGATGTGTTTGAGAGTTGATGTTTAGTTCGAATATGAATGAGCTTAATGATTTCTATAGTAACTTTGTTAGGAACAAATAACTGTCTATCTAGATATGTTTTGTTCTTTCATGAAACAAGAACATTCAATATTATATGTCTGGTAGCTTGATCATTGCATACATATTAGTTGGTGCAATTGATTATATATGGAAGTCTTGTAAAAGTTATTGTAACCAAATCAATTTACTAATTGTTGCAACCAAAGTTCTATACCCCACTTTAGCCACGGACCTTGATATAGTTGTTTGCTTTTTGTGTTTCTGAAAGATAAGTGAGCTTTCTAAGAATACTAAAAATCCAATGGTGGATTTTTGAGAGTCAAGACAAGAGCCCAAACTAACAATAGAGAATGACTTAAGTTGTAGTTGGGAGAATGGTGAGAAAAAGAGGTCTTGGCTAGCTTTGACCTTCTAATATCTGAGCAAGTGGTGAGCAACATTTAACTGTGGCAACCGTGGTGAAGCTACGCAATTACTTAGCTTGTGGACAATAAAAGTAATATTAGGTCATGATGAGGTGAGATATAATAGCATTCTAATGAGTTGTAATGAGTAGCTGTATGTTGTGCTTTGGAATCCATTGGAGCATTTGCAAGTTTGTGTGCTAAAAAACCTACATCTTCAAGTAATTGATGTGTATATTGTCTTTGTGATAAGCTTGTGCCTTGACTACATTCTCCTCTTTGAAGGACCTAAACATATTTTAGTTAACCAAGTTTACTACAAAAAAAAAAAAAAATTGCTAGTCCTAACAGAAATTTCCAATAGAATTTGTCAGGAATTCATTAGAATAAAATATTTTTGACAAATTTTTGATAGAATTTGATCAATTGGGAAAACCCTCATTGCAAATATTTTCTTGCAAATCTTTTGTCACAAAATATTTGCGTCAAATTTTAGATGATATTGGTTGTTTCTAGGTATCAAATATTCAGATAATTTTTTGAGGGATATTCCCTCGAAAATCCTTGTACCTTGATGTGTTTGTTTTTCATCTATTATTAATATATATATTTTGATGAGTTTTTTCTCACAAATTCATTAGTTTTGTTTAAATAATTTATTTCATTTCATGTTTTTTTATTTTACTAAACTTGGAACCTTTTAATATAAATTTTATATCCAATAATAAGCTAAAATTATCAAAGAATAAATTTATAATTAAACAAATAAATATAATTTAAAAATCTAATGTTATAAATCTTTAATAGAAAAAATATTCAAAATACAAAAAAAATATATAAAAATATACATCCCTCTTAACTATTACCATGGCCAAAGTAGTCGTCAACATCATCTCCATGGTGCTCTTGCTCAATGCCATGCTAATGCTATTGCCAGACGTTATTTTGATGTTGAGGTTGGTGCTGTTATTATGCAATGGATGTAAGGCCTTAAATGAAGCACCCAAACATCGACTCCATCATGCTAGATAGGAGCTCTAACCTATCCATTATGTGCAATTGGGTCTTTCTTGTTGCTCATGCCACTATCGAATTCGCGATCTATGTTAACAACCCTGATCCCTACCTCATCTAGTTAGGCTCCCAATGGGTCATTTTTATGCCTAATGACTCCACAAGAGGTGTACGATAGCATGAGGGTAGTTGCTGATAAATCAAAGCTATACACCTGCCCTTTTTTGGTGGGACCACCAATAGACTACGTCCATAACTCAGCCCGAGACTGCTAAAGCTCTACACTCCTAGCATCATGTTACTAAGTCTAAACAATGGTAGCACCTGTTGCAAGCTCTCCTATAAAATAAAAATTTAATAAGTTAACACAATAATAATGTTAGTAAAACGAATATCTATAATATGTTAGAAACTTTCAACAACGTTTCTTACCCTATCATTGACCTTTCTCCTATCAGCACACCTCTAATGGATATGCATAAAAGATCTCCTCTGCTTTCAATAGCCTCTGCAACTCTTGAGTCAATATAAAAGAATTAAAACAAGTGTTATGCATATATATTATAGAACTACAATGAATAAAAGAAAAAAAAATTAGTAGAATCGTCTCTTAAACAGGTCTACATCTAAAGAATATACTAGTGCTACAATAACAAAACAAACCATAGAATACTTAAATTCACCAATGTAACACATCAAATCAACATAGATGGGAAAGGCACCAACATTTCCCCATATCTCATCTCATTAAACATTCTTAGTATATCAAATCAACATCTTGAAAGTTTACTAAATATCAAAAATTTAGAAACTTACTAATCACTCGGCATGTGTCCTAGTGAATATACATCTTCCTATATAGAGGGATCCTCTAGTCTTAGAAGCCTAGTTCTTCTTAGCTTGTGCAAACTTAGTCTAAGATTTTTGGGATGCTAGAAGGCAACAAAGGACATTCCAAATCTCCTAGCAATCAAATCTGGCCTTTTGCTAGTCTTATAAACATCACCATACATGTCACTAACCTAGTGACCCTATTTATATACAAAGCCCTCTTCATATGGCCTCATGTTAGGGTTCTATTAGAAATATCGCTATGAAAAATAAGTTAATATGTTAAATAAATAAGTATATAGTAATATGTAAATAAACAAATTAGCAAGCATATACCTTCCACTCATTAAATATAAACTCTCAAAGACTAGGGGACATCCAACAAGGTCTTTTATGGCTTCTGCAGCCTGCTCTAGATGACTCTTGTAAGGACTTGGTATAATTAAGAGATGGTGTATACCTACACAAAATTCATAACAATAATTAATAAAATAATATTTATATAATATGAAATAAATGACACAAGTGTACAAGTAAAACATTAATAATTTTTTACTTAACCTACTGCATCCTTCTAGACACAAGTATACCTAGCCAGACGTTTAGGACAATAGTGCTAATTCCTCATCCCCTAAAATTTGGCTACTAGAGAATGAATCTATTGCTATAGAAGCCTGAAAGGTAACAATAGTAGACAGTTGGGTACCATATGGAGTGAAAGATAGTGAAGGAGTATGTATAGGTGATGAGTATGGTAGCTCTGAAGGGGAATGCTATTGTGAGGATAGCTATAAGGGATGGTAGATTGATAACCTCATAGCAATGAGTGAGGTTAATGGTGATAAAGAGGAAGAGGATAAGGAAATATGGATGGGTATGGAATAAAGGCATATGGGAAGTATAGTCCTAATAAAGGTGCGAATTAAGAGGTAGGATGACAGGTTGGATACTCTATTTGAGTGGTAGTGGAGTCTAACCCTAAGCTTAATCACTTCTACCTCAGCCAATGGTAGGGTATTAGAAACTTGACTAGTTTACCATTGGTAAATTAAAACCAAACATAAATTAGAATTCAATATTATGACAAATTAACTATAATATGCAATGACAATAATTAATGATTGAACTTAATGTGAATCACAATGTTTGAAGAGATAAACAAGTATCATATCAACAACATAATTTAATATTCATAAGAGTATTCAAATTCGTCAATGTCACCATCATCATCAGACTCATCATCACCACTAAGGCACTTATGTTGTATATCTGATGCATCCACATCCCCTAAAGGATGAGCACAATCTATCAATCCCTCTACAAAATTCATTTGGATTCACTATATCAACATATGATGCTATATTGTTCTAATATGGCACTTCTAATGAATCTTCAAGTTCCACTCCATCTCTAGCCTTCGCTCTTATGACTACCCACCAGTTGATCTTATTCATAATTCTTTCTAGATATGAAATATAGTAAACATGTCCACTTATTAGGAATTATGAATTGGTCATACTTCATATATCTATCCCTTAGCTAACTTCAATAATTTTATACTTCGCATGTATTATACGAGTACCTCTTATAGGAGTTGAATCCAACAACTCATAATAGAATAGAACCACTTTCTTGATAGGATTGTAGGAGTATTCTAAGTCCATCACCTCATTCAATATCCCATAGTATTCTTCTTCACCACCAACCCCATCAATTTGCTTAACCCATACCCTACTATTCATTATTTTTTGCTCTCACTCCATGTATTGATGTGGAATTTAAATATATTCACAAAGTATTTTGGCTATGTCCTAATTAGTTTGTTAGAGTCCTAAGTCAAGTCTTGCAAGAATTGATCATAATGTCATTATTCGGGTCATGAATCTATTATGCATAATATAAAATGTTAGTATGGTTAGATATTTTTGTAATTTTTAATATTATATTATACCATGCATAAACTAGTTTAACTCTACTTACATAATATTTAAACTAATTGGCAAATTCATTTTTCAGTTCTAGCATTGCCATCTTTATCATCGATACTTAAGTATTCAACAAAAAAAGTACATCGACATAGTTAAAAACACATTAAAAATACAAAAATAATATTTGATGTGATGAAACTAGAAATACTAGTTGTTTGATTTACTTACTTGATGAAGTCTTTAATTAAAAACACATTAAAAATACAAAAATAATATTTGATGTGATGAAACTTGAAATACTAGTTGTTTGATTTACTTAATTGATGAAGTCTTTAACCTCCTCACAATTAAACAACACATGCAATACGGCAGCTAAGGTTGTAAATAAATATTCGAAAATTCATTTATCATTCATATTTGTATTAATTTCTATAAAATTTATCTGCATTCATTTAAAGCAGATATTATTCATATTCGATTAGTAGATATCTAATTATAAATGAATACGGATATAGTAAATGTGTATCCGACCCATTTAATATTTGCACCAAATATATATTTATTAAATAATATATTATTTATATTTTTCTATAAAAATCTCATAATCCATACATGTATATATAAATTATAATTAAAGAATTAGAAAGAAAAGAGAATAAATTTAAAAAATTATTGTAATATAAAGAAAAAATTGAAGAATAAAGTTAATCAACACAATTATTATTGGTTGACTTTATAATTAATATACTTAAATGCCATTATTAATATTACTTAGTACTAATAATTAGTTATAAAGTCAATTATCGTTTAAAAACTATGCTACTTGTTTGATTGCTTTTTTTTTTAATGAATTTTTTAATTCCTTTTATTAATTAAAAATATGTATTTATTATAGCTTCATATATTCATGTATTTGAATATTCATAAATAGATATCTAAATAATTTTTATCAAATATGATTATCAAAAAAATAATTTGAATACAAATAAATTTAATTCAATATGGATGCATTTGAATAATTATAATTAAATACGGATATATCCGAATTCGACTGATATCCAACGAATACAAATTTGGGTTTCATTTTATATATCTATCAAATCCATATCCATATTCAAATATTCAAAAAGTTAAATAGATATAAATATGAAAATAGTATATATATGATCAGATTTAATATCCATTTACACTGCTAGCTGCAACTTTAATCCCTATTTTAGTTAAATATCAAGTTGTGCAGGCACCAAAGGTGTGGCCATATTCGTTGAAAATAGACAGGGTTGATGGAATAGAATCATCATTGTCATCATCATCATTTCATCCAACTCTTATTCTCAAACTATGCACATGTGATTGAAAGTAACATAAATAAAAGTTGGATGTCTCTCAGCAAACAAAAGCCTCACAAATATACCTGTCTACTTGTGCCTTTTATTTCACTAATTTTTAGTTTGCCAAACTCCTAAATTGAATATGAATAAAACTTTAGTTAAATTAAATATTGAAATAATTTTATCATATAAATATATAAATTATCTTTGCCTCTCAAAGGAATGCATTCACCAATTTGTACCTACCATCCATTTTGTGCCTCTTCTATCAAGTAGATAGGTAAATACTCCATGCAATCAAAAAAATACATGAAGAAAAATCCTTTCTAAGTAACTTAGAATAGTTGAAATATTTTTTCCTTTTTATCCAAGTCATCATGCCTTAAAGTGATCGAAGATAAGTCTTTGAAGAAGTTACCAGTCATGGCCAAAGGTTTTCATACTTGGTCAAGTAGTTTTTTAAATGCAATTGGTAGCAATTACCACATGAAAATATGCTAGTCATGACTCTTCAACCTATACAACCTATGCTAATATGAATCAACTTGCTTGGCCAAATTTGATGAATATCCATACCAAATTGGTAATCTTTTCAACCTGCCACATAAATCTTTTTCTACTCGAATATGAAAATATACTTATTCTTAGGCTTGCCTCACAACCCATTATTTTCATAAATTAACTCTAGCTTGCATTGCTCACAATAGACATTCAAATTCAATCTAGCTTTAACATTATCTTTGGACTTGCATTTGTTGTTCGTCAACGCATTGAAGATATTATCAATGAATTTCTTCTGAATGTATGTTATGTGTAAATTATGCCTTACCTAGTTAGTCCTCGAATCTAATAGCTCCCAAAATGTATCCATTTGGTCCAATCGCGCTGCACACCATATTGAAGTATTCTAGGAGCATTACCATATTTTGCAACTTTGGGCAAATCACAAATCAACTACAACAGTTGCTTTCTATTTAGTAAGGGATGAGGATGATTATACTCTTATGGATTCTTTAAGAAATTGGCAATATTTTTTTTTGAATTGATGGTCATGCTTTAAGAATTGTTGATGAAAACCTATTTGTTCTTTTGATCATTTTTTAGAGTGAATGCTTTATGGTAACTCATAAAATATGAGCAAGCTAATTTATCTATAGATATCTACCTAGGAAACACCCTACAAGCTAGGAAATAAGTTATTATCCACAATAATGTAGGTTTCATATTAAAATTTTGGTCGGTGAAGGCATCACAAGTAGGAACACCTATTATCCAAAAACTCCAATCCATCAATAAAGGCTACAAGTACACATCTATAATGGCCCTCAAATTTTTGGCTAGGAATTATACATTTCAAAATCTTGTAAGGCATTATCAAATGCATTTCTGGGGGCAAATTGTATGGTGTGAATATGAAAAGCCAACATGAATATGGGGATGGTTAATCGAAAGGGGTAAATCTGTTAGCACATAGACTAAGTCCCATATTTAGATAGTGGTCACTTGCAAATTCTAGATGTGTTTAATCAAAATGAAGCATTTCTATTTGAAATATGACACATGATGTCATCTGCTATACAGATCTCATAATGTCATATCATGTGAGGTGCTGAACGTATCAACACATATGGCCTCTTTAAACTGGGAATCAAAGGGAAATAGTGCATTCTTTTAACTAGCACATCTCGAAGCTTTTCTTTACCCCTCATTTGAACTTGAGTGCTATACCCTGATGCACCACAAAACTTACAACAAGTGTCATTAGCATCACCTTTGTAATATTACATGCATCTATTGACGTAATAATCAATTTTTTGCATAACCAATATAAGCTTATTAAGTAGCTTTTGTGCATTATAGTAGTTTTTAGGAACACCATTCTCTTATGGTGTGATCCTAAACATTAATTGCAACATCTTATCAGTTGCATCGTAAGGCACATTCTAGTTTCTCTTAATGCTTAGCATTTTCACAATAATAGATAATCAAGAATGCATTTTGCTTCCATCCCATAATGGTTGATTGTATTCATTCAATAGGGCATAAAATCTTTGAGCTTCTACATTTGGCATCTTTTCATGACTATAAGATTCAAATAGTGCACCCTCATATCCCCAATCACTTTCAGTTGCATCATATACTATTTTTTTTTCATATCAATGTAGTTCACCTAAATACTTGTCATGTTCTCTGCTACTTGATACACCGTTTCTAAATGTTTCATTTGTTTCTTAGTAAGAAACTTCCCCATTATTTAGCAAGTAATAATAATTAGGTTTGAACTCTACTTAGTATAAATACACTTTAACATCATCCGGTGTCAACAACTGGCATTTTATTTCAAATAGTTTGCATAAACACCTAATTATCCCATATCTAACAAATTGTGGCTAGCTAGACGCATGAGCTATAAATCCCTCAACACCATTCAAGAACTCTTGTCTAATTCCATCACAACAAAGGTAATTCCTACATCATCACAATAAAAACCAAATTTTAAAAACTCCTAATTACGAGGTAACTTATAATTAGGAATCATATTTCACTGTTCTATAAGTATTATAAGGTGAATTTTGTTATATGGATTATTTGAATTGTATGATAGTTAAGCTTAGTTTTATTCATGTTTAGTATTATGTGAACTTTAACCTATTACATCAAACTGTTCAACAATTGCTAACTCCAAATAGAGTAACCAAAGTGCCAAATTCCTCTTTATTCCCTTCATTAAAGAAGCATCGTTAATGAGATAATAGGAAATTATCCAAGCCCTTCTACCATAGATTTCTCTTTTTTGCCCCCTCTTATTTACCATATCATCTCAAACTTCTACTTTATTAGCTCTAAACCCTTTCACACCCAAATAAAACCCTATACCACTAGGAATCACTTTGCACCGTATGCTATGCCACCATTCATCCTCCCTCCTCCGCCACCTCTATTTCCATATGGTCTATATGAAACTCTAGGGATTATTTAAGAATTTAAGTTCTTTTCATGGGTTGACACATAATGATATATTAATAATTTGATTACATTGTGTCTTCCCACTTTGTGCCTCAGATGGGATAACCACTTACACCAAAATCTTTGATATAGTCTATATCAAACTCTAGAGATTTTTCAAGGCTCTTAGGTTTTTACTTAATGATATACCAATAATTTGGTCATACTATGTCTTTCCAATTTGTACCTTAGATAGAATAAAGACTATACATCAAAGTATTTGATATAGTCTACTTCTATTTCCATACCTCTACTTATTTTTCATTCTAGTTATTGGCATCTAAGGGTTATTCAAAGCATTAGGTCCTTTTCATGGGTTAAAAGATTATATATAGCCCAAAAAAAGTTAGCCAAAGTTTCTTTTTAACGTATGACAATTCAAAATTTAAAAAACAAACAACACAAATCTACAAAACAATGAAGTAGCATATCTATATAATACTTTGCATCTCATTATAACTTGAAGACTTGCAAGAAATAAACACCAACAGTAATAAATAGGAAGGCTTCTCTTGTTCCCTCAAATCCCATCCTCATTCCCATAACCACCAATTCTATCTAAATTTTGTACCTAATGTCTGCTTACTATTCATAAAAACATTAGTTTTCTAATAGACTATATTTACATAAAAATATGCATCATTAATAAAATGTACTAGATATCAGTGATCGAAAGACCATATATGTTATAAATTAGAAAAATAGCTACAAATTCATGGTATGAAATATATCTAAGTATCAAGAAATGAATCTATAATGCCTCAACTAAGAGGTGCTTGCTTCCAACTGAGGTGCCACATACCTTATACTACCACTCTTACCATAATAGAAAATACACTCCTCAAAATCTTCAAACTAATTAACTTCTACAACAACATTTATTAAGTGTTGAATTCTGAATTGAAATACCCTAAATGGCACTTAGCACTTCTATCACCATTCTTACCTCATGTGTTTCCCGGGTTAGTCTACCTTCATTACGTTATTCTATTTGGAGTAAAGAATGAAAGAAATAACAAAAAAATGTAAGTCTAAATGACTTAGTGAGATAATTTAGCCATAATGATAAGGTGACAATTTCACAAATAATAGAGGTAAGTAGAAGTATGAATAATCTCATAATTTGTGAGAGAAGATTTTATTCAAAATTTAAGAATGATACATCCCATCACCATCCCATACCAGTAATAAAACTTCATCAAATTCATTATCTCTCACTAAGGTTTAAAAACATAAGACAAGATTAAATAATACTAAAGATGCAATCCATAATACCTTTACAAAATATGCTATTGGTAGTTCTCCTACCTTGTCTCTTCACTTTCAAAAACAAAAAAATTATTTCTCCAGCCCGAGTGATTAGATTAGATAATCACAAATAGATAGCATGGCTAGCTATATGCCTTACCCCGCTTATACAAAGTTACCTCCAATTGGCTATAAGGCAAGATCATAGAAATAGGGTATCGATCGAAGACCAGCCACCATTGGTTCGTGCCACCAATCATCTTTTGGTACTGATTCCAAGGCCCACCCCTAAAGATATTAGTCATATTCACTGATAATACAGAATGTATCCAACAACATTTCATAGCACAATCAAAATGCCATGATAACATCATTATAAATAAATCTAGCACCACGCTAGTTTCCAAGAAGACATGGCGATACAATATATTTCAAAATCCATTTCAGCTTTCTCAAACATTCGCCAATTTAATATAAAGCGATGTTAATTAAAGACAATAGAAGCACTCAATATGGAAGAGCGATGTGTAGTACCATTTTTAACACATAAATCGAAAGAAAGCAAATAACATGATACAATAACAACTACATATATTCTTTCCCCAACAAAGAATCTCATACTATCGAGCATAAACTTACCTGGCAATTATAGAGAAATCTTTAGTTATATAGGCACTCAGGTTCTAGCTGGCTAGTCGAACTAAGAACTGTCACAAGATAACTCAGGCTATTATTGTATTAATTCTTTAAATCTTAACTATAAGCATAACAAATGTCTTTATCAGGTTTAAAGATATTCCAACATAGTCCCAATACTTCTTAGATGCTTAGCAATCTATGACTTTGTTTCCCAATTACTTTAAAGTTCTAAGTAAATAACCTAAATCGATACTGATTACGATATCTAAATCATAATTTTTAATACACTTAAATATTATCCTTAAGTTCCTCAATTACTCTAACCATTCAATCATAATTCTCAAATTCCATGTCACACAAAAATGCAAGACAATTACCTATCATATTCCTTAACTCGACATGTCAGTAAACTAATTGCTAAAATCTTTCAGAAGGTCTCAACAACAATCTGATAATTTATTTTCATCCAAACATTCACATAACTTAAAATTCTGATTTAGACACGATCTTACTCAGTTTATAACATGTTATGTTATTAGGCCCAAGGATACAATATAAATACATCCTTCTTAACTTACCAAGATTGGGTCTTACAATTAATGCTTAGCTCAACATTTATAAAATTAACTCATCGACCTGAGTTAACTATAATTTAAAAGGCATGATTTAATTAGATTAATTCATAACTTGGGCGAAACTATAGTTTAATAGTCTTGGTTAATGTCATAACTAGACTTTGACCAAGAAATTCAGTTGCATTTAATAAATTAATTTAATTTAAATTTGATTATTGAAAATTACCAAAATTAGATCAAATTTGAATCAAATTTGAAGCCAAAAATAATCTAAATGAGTCCAAAATTCCAATCTAAACATACTATTCCAGAGCCACCACCATCTGCTACTGCTAGAGATGTGAACTAGTGCCACCACTAGGCGCAACTCACTATGACAAGCAAAACCCCTTAAATAATTACTCAATCAACCACTATTTAGCCATTCAATTGCACCAAAAACCACCACAAAACCTTAGCCTCACCGCTGCCAACCACCCCTCTTAATTCTGCCGTTGCCACGCATCGAAATCTAAAATTGACATTACCATGAGCTTACCCATGAGCTCGCAACCAAAACCCACTAAACATTATCCTATTTTCACCGCCAGAAGTGATGGAACCACCACCACCACCACCACCACCAAGCTCTGCCGTCAAGTTGCATTTTCGATGATTTTGCCAGTTATTTTTAGTTAAGGTTGGTACAATTGGATTCCTCATAAGGAGAGGAATATTTTGGTGTACTTAGTTTTGGGCTTCATGGCTATTCATCAATAGTTTATTGTGGAGGTAGAGGGGTTAAGTTAATTTTGAGAATTAGATAAAAATCTGTCCTTAGTTGCATATATAGAAATAACTTTTAGCTTCTTACAAATTGACCTTAGAATTTCTTAACCGACTTCAATTACACCTTCGGACTTTTATCTGCATTTCACTTCAATCCACAATCTTCCATTTAGCCCCTTAAAGTTTTATTTTTCACACATTAACCCCTGTCCTCTTTTATTTCAGTCAACTAATCCCCAATTGAATTATTTCAAAGTCCTTCAACTTTAACTTCTCCACATTAACCCCCTAAACCTTATAATTTCATGCAATCAAGTCTTTTTTTATTTGCAATCCAAACCCCCGATTATAAATATTTAATTCTAAGCTATAATTAAATCAACCTAAAATTAATCAAGCTAAATTTATTAATTTCACATTTTATAATATGTTATGATTTTAAAATTTAGGGTGTTACACTCTCCCCCTTAAGAGAATTTGGTCCCCAAATTCTTATCTGCAATATGAAAGATCTCATAGTGTCATTACATATCATTTTGCTATTCCCAAGAAAATTTTGTTAGGGATGCCTATTCTTTTCCGCTTGATGGTTCCACATTTTCTTTTTCCTATTTCAAGTATCTCTTACCTGCCATGAGAGATAGGATTCCTTCTCAGTGGAAATCACTATTGTGAGCTTCTTGGTTACCCATGCTCATGTGAGTCTCCCACATTTTGTCAAATGTTTCGAGTGAAATTCTATGCTCCCTGTTCAACAAGATTATCTGTCTTATATCTTGAGCCTTTCTAGTACCTATAAAATTGCTCCTGACTGATCCCATACTCCTCTTTTGTATAAACATGCTTGATATTTCCTTAAGTTTCCTAAAGATAGATAAACTAATACCACAATTAATCTATCTCCTTAATCCTCAAAATTTTTTCATACCTCTTCATTTATTCTAAGACTATCCCATTTCTCAATTCATTTAGATCAATAGATCTACAGCCCTAAGAAGATCATATTTAAGATATATTACGATAGGCTAAGAAGCATGTACTCACAACACATCTTTCTATCTTCTTTAGCTCACCATGCCCTCAACTTTGGTATGATCAAAGTTCCATCTTCTCATAAGGAATTATGTGTTTAGTATCTTACAATGTAAGGAATGGTTTATCATAAAACTTACAACTTAGATTCTTTGTAAACCACTTATTCTTTCTCGTCCTCCTAAGTTTGAATGTTGGTACTTTAACTTGATAGGCTATGACGATATTTTCCAAGAAATTCTATGATTAATATGAATAACCCTAATGTAGTAAGAGAACCCAATATAGTGAATTCTATATCTCAAATGGATCACTCCCATTTCTGCACTCAAATCCCTTATGATATGTACAATCATCTTTTCATAACCATCTCTTCAGTTAGCATAGATATGTGAAACTATCATGCACGTTCTATAGGAAGAATGATAACTAGTATGAGTTAATCTTGGTCCTTAGTCCACAAAATTATCTTCTCTTCTTATTTGTCCTTTAAGACCACCGGTTCTCTTAACTAGATTAATCAAAGAACTTATTATCATAAGAATCCCAAGTACACTCTTAGTGTTAATTTGATAGGGCCTTAAAGCTTATAATTTTGATATAATTACATTTTGGCCCTTCCCAATCTACTATAACCTTGACCTTAATAAGATTATCCTAATGATCCTTTGTGATGTCACATGCCTTTAAATGTGTCTTTTTTCCCAATTGATAGTCGATTAACTTGATGCATAACTGATGTTCTTGTGAATATCTATAACACCAAGTATGCATGTAGTATAACTCTTTCCTAAATTCCAAATCTACCAACTATCTTGAAAAGATTTACTATAGCCTAATTTGATAAATCAAACATCCTATATCTCATATCTACAATTATGGTGGGAGTCTAACCACCTAAATGAAATTATATTAGTCCCTAGTACCTATATTACAAATGAGAAGTAATTCCTAAAATGCTTCACTGACTTATAACTAAGAATAGTTCAATTGAGTTTAATCTTAAGATAAACTATACATCCTTGTCTTAGGCAAAGTAATGTACATAGAGTCGAGTATTATGATCCCATATTCAATTAAGCTTATCTAATTCCTATTTTTATCCTATAAGTTTTGGTGTTCTAATTGCTAATTCTTCCATAAACCTCCGTATAAGAAGCCCAAGAATTTACCTGAAGTCCTTTCCATGAAGTCTTTTACAGTACCTTCAAAATTACTAGGTTAGTTGTATTTATCACTATTCCACAAAAACAACATTTGTTGTTAACCCATAGAGATATGGTTTCACTAGAGTTAGATTCCCACCCTATGTCTCCCTAAATTCTATCCAAATCTCACTGACCTAGTTGGGGTTATCAATAAACCATAAAAGTATCATGTTGTTTCTATTAAATTCCATGTCTAACTTGTTTACTTCAGAATCTTTTCCTAAAATTGACATAAGAGGGTTGTTAATAGCATCTATTTTTTTTCCTATACATTTCCCACTAAAGGATTCTCTATATAACACTAAAATCTATTCATGACCACTCATAGTGATACAACTGACTATATTTGCGTCCGTCTAATACCTTTAACTAGCATTAGTTTCTGGCATATCAAAATTTTAGTTTGAAGGGACGACCTAAACCAATTTAACTTGCACTGTTCAACCTAAAATGTTTATAAACAGTAGGGAGGTTACTATGTGATTATTTAAAAATACTCAATAGTTGCCATTACATGCATATAATCATTAGTACCATAGTTTTCCACTCATATGATACTTATATCAAAAATAACTTAACATTATTGAAATAGTGTATCAATTCATACACTTAAATATCATATCTACCTTCTCACCAAAGTTGTATTAACTTAATGACATTACTGACCTAGAATTTACGATATCATTAGTATCAAGATCTTAATAGCTCAGTTAGATACAAACCAAAAAGTTCAGCATAATTACATATCCTAAAAATGTATAATAAGTTCAAGTCCACAGTTGTCATCACCACCAATCCACATAAGCATAGACATTTACACAAGTTACCTTAGAGTTTAAGTTTACGTATGTAATATTTCACATTACTAGGCTAGGTTTGTTACATTTAAAACCAATAATGAAATTATTTAGATTAACCCTACCTAAGATTCCATGATGCATTAGATGCTTCCATGTAATTCACCACTAGTTTGCAAAAATTATATATAGACGAAATACAATAAGAAATAGTACACTTATGATCTTTAGATTCCATCTATGAGATAAAGCCTGGATTACATAGAACTAGATCCTTGATTGACATGTAAACTTAGATAGTACCTTTAGCTGCCTATTTGCCCTATCCTTCTAATCACTCGAGGATAACGACTTGTCTTTGAGATAATCTCAAATAAAATGTTCATTGCTATCGTACTGTATGCATTTCCACGGTATTTCCAACACATTCTCTCGTTATGAAGGGAGTTACCACAAAAGCTATGGGTTCCTATCGAGGATAGCTGAGGTATCCAAGGTTATCCTACTAGTTTATTTCATTTCAGGTGAATCTCACATATTACTGATAATGTCATTTAGCTAATCACACTTGATATTCAATCACCATAATTTAACATCCGATTCTTTCACTGCAAAAAGTTACTCAAGGTTCCTTAATTCTATGTGGTGTTTGGTTGTCATTCACATGTCCTATATCTTTAGATTTCAATGATTAGTTAAGTCTCACCAAAACCATAGTCCTTGTCCTTTATCAAATCCTTTCTAAATTAGGACTTTATCAAAATGCTTCTTACCTCATCATTTCCATTCAATTCCTCTAAATCCTTTCTCCTGGATTCTTGTACCTTTACTTAGTATTTTCTTCTAAACTCCTTTTCTAACCATAGATATCTTCTACATTCCTTAACAACCTCATTCTCATAGTCAACCTCGCTTTTGTTTGTTTGTGGTCATTTTACAATCATATCAATGAGTTTCTCTCCTATTAATGAACTAACCTCCCAAACATTTAAATTATGGCCATATCTCCATGATAGTCATCCTTACCATGAAAGATTTCCTTAGGGAAATTATTCCTTGTTTTCCTTTTAAATACCCCAATATGATCATACTAATCAATATTATTATTGAAATATTGGTTTCTTTATGATAACACATCATATGGACCTCAACCTTATGTGAAAAAAAATGCTAATTACCCCAAAATGATCCTTTGCTTCTCAAGTTTTGTTATTACAAAATATACTTGCACAACATTGCCATATTGAAGATACTACTTCACCCGACACCAATGAAGTCATATACTTAACATTTCGAGAGTAGTGGATTAGATATTAGTTGGCCACTCTAACACCAATCCTTTACTCTCTTAATATCAAACAATATCCCAAAAGTTCACATCTTAGCTAAATCTTCCTACCAACTTTAACCTTCGTTAATCTCAATACTCCATACATTAACGAGATTTGAGTCCTCAACATACCATTTCCCAAATAACCTTATCTTAAACCACAACATGCACTGATGCCCAAGGCAATAATTCCTTAAGATCTCTTTATCCATCAAATTCAACCTCATCAAAAATAATCATTAGTTCATATACTAGTTGAAATGTTCCCAAACAAATTCACACTAAATATAGTTTCCCAAGGGCATTATTCTCACCAAATATAAAAAGTCACATGCTCGATACCTTAGGAGTTATGGATTATAAATTGGTAGTGCACCCATTCCTATCCCTTCAAGTCTTTCAATTCGAGCATTATCCAAAACTTCTCATCTGAATCAAATTTTAGAGTCATACTTAATCTCCATTAGCAAAGACTTATGTATCTCTTTCTAAACCTAAGCTTTGATACCACCTATAACACCCCGGCTAGGAGATGCTTGCTTTCGACTAAGATGCTATCTACCTTATATCACCACTCTTATCATAATAGAAAATACACTCCTTAAAATCTTCAAAATAATTAACTACTACAACAACATTTATTGAGTGTTGAATTCTAAATTGAAATACCCTAAATGGCATTTAGCACTTCTATCACCATTCTTACCTCATGTGTTGCCTGGGTTAGTCTATCTTCATTGTGTTATTCTATCTGGGGTAAAGAATGAAAGAAACAACAAAACAATGTAAGTCTAAATGACTTAGTAAGATAATTTAGCTATAATGATAAGGTGACAATTTCACAAATAATAGAGATAGGTAGAAGTATAAATAATTTCAGAATTTTTGAGAAAAAGTTTTATTCAAAATTTAAGGTTAATCCATTCCATCACCATCCTATACTAGTGATGAGACTTCACCAAATTCACTATCTCTCACTGAGGTATCAAAGCATAAGACAAGATTAAATAACAATAAAGATGTAATCCGTAATATCTTTACAAAACATGCTGTTAGTAGTTCTCCTACCTTATCTCTCTACTTTAAAAAACACAGAAACCCTTATTTCTCTAGCCTGAGTGATTGGCTTGGATAATCACAAACAGATGGCATAGCTAGCTACATATCTTACCCTGCTCGTAGACAGTTACCTCAAATCAGCTATGAGGCACGATTACAGAAATAAGGTATCGATCGGAGATCAGCCACCGTTGGTTTGTACTACCCACTCATCTTTTGGTACTAATCCCTAGGCCCACTCCCAAGGGTATTCATCATATTTATTGATAACACAAAATATATCTAATAGCATTTCACAACATAATCAAAATGCCATGTTAACATTATTACAAATAAATCTAGCACTATGCTGGTTTCCAAGAAGACATAACGATATAATATATTTCGAAATCCTTTTCATCTTTCTCAACATAATTGTCAATTTAAAATAAAGCGATGTCAATTAAAGACAACAAAAATGTTCAATATGGAAGGGTGATGTAGAGTACTATTTTTAACACACAAATCGAAAGAAAAGAAATGAACATGATACAGTAACAACTACATATATTCTTTTCCCAACAAAGAATCTCATACTATTGAGTATAAACTTGCCTGGCAATTATAGAGAAATCTCTAGTTGTATAGACACTCTGGTTCCAGCTGGCTAGTCGAACCAAGAATTGTCACAACATAACTTAGGTAATTGCTGTATTAATTCTTTAAGTCTTAACTATAAGCATAACGAATGTCCTTATCAGGCTTAAAGATATTTCGACATAGTCCCAATAATTCTTAGTTGCTTAACATTCCATGACTTTATTTCCCAATTGCTTTAAAGTTCTAAGTAAATAATCTAAATTCAACACCAATTACGGTGTCTAAACCATAATTTTTTATACACTTAAATATTCTCCTCAAGTTTCTCAGTTACTCTAACTGTTTAGTCATAATTCTCAAATTCCATGTCACACAAAAATGCAAGACAATTACCTATCATATTCCTTAACTCGACATGTTGATAAATTGGTTACTAAAATCTTACGGAAGGTCTCAACAACAATATGATAATTTATTTTCATCCCACCATTCACATGACTTAAAATTCTAATTTAGACATGATCCTACTCAGTTTATAACATGTCTTGTTATTAGGTCCAAGGATACAATATAAATATATCCTTCTTAACTTACCAAGATTGGGTTTTACAATTGATGCTTAGCTTAACACTTATAAAATTAAATCATCAACCTGAGTTGACTACAATTTAAACACCTTGATTTAATTAGATTAATTCATAGCTTGGACGAAACTATAGTTTAATAGTCTTGATTAATGTCATAACTAGACTTCGACCCACAAATTTAGTTACATTTAATAAATTAATTGAATTAAAATTTGATTATTGAAAATTACCCAAATTTGGTCAGATTCGAATCAAATCTGAAGCCAAAAATATCCAAGACGAGTGCAAAATTCCAAACTTAACATTTTGTTCCAGAGCCACCGCCACGCACTACCATCGGTCATCAGGCGCCATCGTCGGAGATGTGAACCAGTACCATCACTAGGTGCACCTTACCATGATAAGCAAAATCCCTCAAATAATTACTCAATCAGCCACCATTTGGCCATTCAATTACACCAAAAATCATTGCAAAACCCTAGCTTCACTATTGCCAGCCACCTCTCTTAATTTCACCATCTCCGCGCATCGAAACCTAAAATTGACATTACCACAAGCTTACCCATGAGCTCATGACCAAAACCCACTAAACATTGTCCCGTGTTTGCCACCAAAAGCGACAAACCATTGCTACCACCAAGCTTCGCCGTTAGGTTGTATTTTTTGGTGATTTCACCAGTTGTTTTTGGTCAAGGTTGGTATGGTTGGGTTCCTCGTGAGGAGAGTAACATTTTGGTGTACTTGGTTTTGAGCTTCATGATTGTTAATCGATAGTTCACCGTGGAGGTAGGTGTTAGGTTGATTTTGAGAATTAGATAAAAATCCATCCTTAGTTGCATATATAGAAATAACTTTCAACTTTTTGCAAATGGACCCCAAAATTTCTTAACCGACTTCAATTATGCCCCTGGGCTTTTATTTGCTTTTCAGTTCAATCCCCAATCTTCTATTCAACCTTTTAAAGTTTTATTTTTCACACATTGACCCCTATCATCTTTTATTTCAGTCAACTAGGCCCTAATTTAATTATTTCAAAGTCCTCCAACTTTTAACTTCTCCACATTAACCCCCTAAACTTTATAATTTCGTGTAATCAAGTCCTTTTTTATTTGCAATTCAAATCCTCAATTATAAATATTTAATTCTAAGCTGTAATTAAATCAACCCAAAATAAATTGAGTTAAATTTATCAATTTCACATTTTGTAATATTTTATGATTTTAAAATTCAGGGTGTTACTAAATTAGTGTACAATTATATATATATATATATATATAAATTCCTACTTTCTAATTGTAGAAATATATTCTAAATTCCAAAATCTAATTTTATATTCAAGTTCTAACTTCTAATTGATAATTCTTATTGTATATATAGATTGCAGTTTATCATTGATAACATATATAAAATTTATGTTTAAATATCAATAATTTAAGTATTCTAATTTCTAACTAATTTCAAAATTCTGATTAACTCTATTAATTTAAATTGTTTCTATCCCTAATGCCCTACACTATCAGGATAATAAATTTAATAACTGCCAAATATAAACCCATAAGTACTAATTTCTAGTCTAATATTATATAATCACACCATTATACAATTCAATCGCAAACCTAAATTCAATCCCTAATACCCTAAATTATCAAAATTTTAAGTTTTATAACATCAAAATATAAACGCATAAAATTCAATACAAATTCTTAAAATTGAATATAACAAATCATTTAATTAATCGTTGTTCAATTTAATCCTAGTCCCTTGAATTGAATATAACAAATAATTTAATCAAACATTGCTTAATTCAATCCTAAAGTCTAAAACTAAATATAAAAATAATTTAATTAACCATATTTAATTTAATCTCATACTGTAAAGTTAAAATAATAAATAATTTATTTGACCATTGTTCAATTCAATCCCAAACCTAAAATTGAATACAACAAATAAGGCATTGTTCATTTCTATCCGGAACTTTAAAACCCCCAAATTAGCGATAAATAATTTAATTAACCATATATTAAATTCAATTCCATACTTTAAAATTGAGTCTAACAAATAATTTATTGATAAACACATTAAACATAAACTAATTAGATGCAACAGTAAAATATAATAAAATAATTTAATAAACTAAATTTAAACTTACTGTAGTGAGTAGTGGTGCAACAATGGTGGTGGCGGTAATGGTGGCGTGCGTGGCTAGTGGAGCAAAAGTAGCGGTGGCATAGAAGTGAATAGTGGTGAGAGCTTCTCAACAATGACCAACGTTTGGTGGCTGCTGGCGGCGACATTGCTGGCTGCAATGGTGCAGCTACAGTGGTGCTGCAACAATAGTAAGGTGGCATAGGCAAGAAAAAGTGGAAACAGGAAAGAGGAAAAAGGAAAGGAAAGTGATATGGAATAGCCCAACAAGCCCAACAAGCTCAACAGGCCCAATATCAAACAAAACAGCCTACAAAGCCCAAAGATGGAATCTATTTGGTCGATCGCTATCGACCTCATTTGGGAGTGTCTATGGTCGACCTGCATCGACCTGAAGACTACTCCGATAATTCGAGCATTGGGTTTGGTCGATATTGATTGGCCTCCGATGTTCACTCGGATCCCCGCCGTGCATGTTGATCTGACGTGTCAAGCCCACTCTGATGACACGTGGCAGTCGATGCAACTGCTGCCAACAACTCTGATAGCCCTGCCAACAACTTTGGCAGTCACGTGCCCCTGCTGGCACGATTATCGAGAAAAACAAGAGATTTGGCCACCTCGCACAGTACCAGAATCTGGACATGAAATGACTTTCAACCCTTTAGCATGGAAAAAAGCTAGTACACCTGATAAGGGTACTTGGGTAAAATCACACCCACATAAAGTTATAAATACTATAGGCCCAACCACGCTCAAGGTAATGCCATTCACACTATACACCTTATATCTTCTATATTCTCTCGACTATAACTAACTTGAGCATCGGAGTGCCTTAGTCGGGGGCACCTCAGCTAGTTAACGTGTGTTTTGGTTGCAGATTTCAAGCCCAGAACAATATCCAACTCTCATTTCCTCTAGAAGCCGCTTCCAGCAGCATCATTTGGCATAGTCTGTGGGAACTTTGAGATTACAGTGAAAAAAAA
>JACGDI010005367.1:263595-274875 GCA_014898725.1 Jacaranda copaia
GCCTACGTAGGGTCGTCTTCCATCGGCTTAGGGAAGGGCTCCAGCTTGTCATTCAGCATCAGGCTCATCTAGCTCCTATCCTCAGTGTGGAAGCAATAACCCATATGCTCAAGTTGCTTGATTGCCCATTGATATGCCTCCTTGGCATCATCTATGGCTGCAACCGTGTTAGCATCCTGGAAAGCAGTGCAGACAATGAACTATTCAATAGTCTCATGCCATACCATAGGTAGATGCCAGAGGAATGCCTCTTTATCTTGGCTGGTCACCTCCGCACAACCCCACGCTTGATCGGATTGAAAGCTCACTTGCAGGTCGAGGTGCAACTTCTTATTTATATCTTTCTTTAAACTGCAGTCCTCGATACCCTTCAACAGTTGTTGATCTTTGTTCTCGAGCTGTTTGTTTAGGTCAGCCACCCTCTTATTTAGTTCCTCGACCTGCAGCTGGGAGGATTCGAGCTGTACCTTCACCATTTCCAACTTTTCCCCAACTTTGAGCTCCTTCTTTGCAGCAAGCGCCATCTTCGACCGTCAAAACATGTTGTATCCTAGCTGCCCTATCTGAAACACAACAATATCATTCTCAAGCAAACAAAAACATATTAGGAAAGATATGGTCGAATATTATTGACCTCGCACTTACCAGGTTGTAGTAATAGGACATGGCCTTCATGGTCCCGAGCTGACTCAGGTTCATGAATTTACGCTGGTCATTCAAGAAGAGGCCGGAGGTCATCCACTTCAGGGCATCAAGGCCAGTCAGCCCCCCTTTAATGATAGATGTCGAATCATTTATATCTTGGTCTCGATCTGTCGCAAACCATGATAGGGACAGTCGAGGGAGCTGAAATATTAGGCCCTCATTGTCTTTCTTGAAGAGATCCCAGCCCGTTACAATTTTCTGCTTCCCTTTACCCCTAGTGGCCTTCTTAGGAGCAAGTTTCTCCAGGTCAATCAATTGCCTCTTGTCCTGACCCACAGAGCTACTCGACTCAGGTGCCCTCTGGTGAGTTGATGTTCTCTCACGAGCTGCCTCGATCTGCGGGGACGACAGCGCGTCAAATGTCAACCTTGAAGATATCGCCTGCTCAATGGCACTTTCTTGTCGAGCGATTATAGCGGCTTGTTGATGAGCTTGAGCCCTAAGAGCTCAGACTTGAGACTCGTTCTTGCTGCAGACCATGATTTCAGTTTGATCTGCACAGACAACAATTAGGAGAATATCAGATGCGAATAGACAGATAGCGCATAATGAAAATAATTGACAAAAAATCTCTACCTAGTCGATTTCCCGTAGGCAAGTCAAGTAGTGCCGGTGACAAACCAGCAAGCACCAAACACCTCTCCTCGATCAGCACAGAGGCCTCTATTTGCCCAAACCCAACCAAATCCTGAATAAAAGTGTTGGGTCAGCTAGGTGTTTGATTACTTGGCATCTCTACCAGCCCCCTCCACCAAACCCTGGATTAGCGAGTACCCCCGGTCCCCAGATATAAAAGTAGTGTTTCTTCCACTCTTAACAATAAGAAGACGTGAGGGATATCAAGAACTTTCATCAGCGTTAAGCAGTAAGGTAATAAAAACCAGACTCCTTACTACTGCCCGACTTGCGAGATATTGGGAGGTAGAATAAATTGAAAAAGTTGGCAAATGAGGCAGGCAGGTCAAAGAGATGCATCAAAATGACAAAACTATATCGGGTCGCAAAGCAGTTGGGGAAGAGTTGGGTGATACAAACACCTAGTCCTACGAGGAGGTCGATTATGGGCTCGGCGAGCGGGAACCTCAAACTGCATCTTAACCCTTCCTCAAACACAGTTATAAACCCCCGGGGAGATCGATGCATTTGACCCTGGGCCCCAGCGCTACCATTTCAAATTTATTAGGAATGTGATAGACTGCCTTAATCTTTACTAAGTCGGCAACGGTTATCTTAGACGCTATTTCTGTATAATGATCTGAGGTAAACAACCAACCCTAGCTAGCAGGCATCTCAGAAGGCCCAACCTCCCCCTCCGACACTACCTTAACCTCTCTGGATCACTACTACTACTGGAATTGATACTACTACGGAAACTACTGCTTTCACTCGAGGATGAACTAGATTGTGCAGTGCTCTCACTCTTACTATTCCTCCTACGGACCTATTCTCAAACCCGTTGCTACTAGAATCAATGCTAGCAAATATGTTTCTACAATATAAACATAAAAAAAGACACAAGTATAGCAAGGACACTTACATTGTTGGTTTGTCAAGCGAAAAGTGTGGAGCAAGAAACTCTTCAGAAATGGAGATTATCTGATATTTAAATCGCAAAAGTGTGAATGCAGGGACTCATCCCCCTATTTATAGGCAATCGTACGTGGAAAACTGTGTAACTATCATCGTGACAGCCTATCCCCATACACTTCGTATCCCAGATGCATTGTATCCTGCACGCTTCGTATCCTGTACACTGATAGCTATATTAAATGTAAAGAAACCACTTCAAAACCTTGGTCGATATTTCAAAAACCCGAGTTGGAATTTCAAAAACCCAAGTTGAAAGCTTAGAAATCATAGTTTAATGTATTACCTGCTATGCTTGAATGTAAACTCCCTACCCCTTCTCATCGACAAGCTCGATTAGGACCAGGAGTTGGGGGGACTCATGATATGGGATAGCCTAACAGGCCCAACATCAAACAAAGCAGCCCACAAGGCGCAAAGATGGAATCTATTTGGTCCACCGGTATCGACCTCACTTGGGAGTGTCTATGGTCGACCCGTATTGACCTGAAGAATACTCGAATAATTCGAGTATTGGATCTAGTCGATATTGATCGACCTCCGACGTTCACTCGGATCCCCATCGGGCATGTTGATCTGACATGTCAAGCCCACTCCGATGACACGTGGCAGTCGGTACAACTGCTACCAACAACTTTAACAGCCTTGCCAACAACTTTGGCAGTCACGTGCCCCTGCTAGCATGAATATCCGGGAAAATAAGAGATTTAGCTACCTGGCACAGTACCAGAATCTGGACATGAAATGACTTTCAACCCCCTAGCATGGGAAAAAGCCAGTACACCTGATACGGGTACTTGGGTAAAATCACACCCACACAAAGCTATAAATACTGCATGCCCAACCATGCTCAAGGTAATGCCATTCACACTATACACCTTACATCCTTTATATTCTCTTGACCAGAACTAACTTGAGCATCGTAATACCTTAGCTGGGGGTAACTCGGCTAGTTAATGTGTGTTTTGCTTGTAGATTTCAAGCCTAGAATAATATCCAACCTTCATTTCCTCTAGAAGCCGCTTCTAGCAGCATCAGAAAGAAACAAAGGAAATGGAGAGGAAGAATAAAAAGTCCATGCCTATTTTTCCAATTTTACTTTTCAACAAATTTATCATCAAATTTGTTTTTTATAATTAAAGAAATAAAAAATATTTTACTAATTTTTGATGGAATGTCCATTGAAAATCCAACACAAAAGTCAACAGCAAAGCTTTGACAATTTACATGGGAATATGCATCAAAATTCTTGTTGGAAAATTTTTTGAAGGAAATTTAAAATCATAAATCTATCTGAACGTGGCAGAAATTTGGCGCCTTGTCGTATGAGCTTTTTGGTGGAACTCCCATTCGAAATCTCCCTTAAAATTGTTTTTGATGGAAATTTCAAACACATATTCTAATGCAATGATCAGAAGTGCAACATTCCCATCATTAGAATCATTGACGTTGCAATAGAAATTTGACAAGGTGTTAATTCTTCATATTTGTGCTTGAAATCCGTTGGAAATTTTCAAAAATTCTTAGAATTTTTTTCTTAAAAAATTTCCGTTGAAATTTTCATATTTTTTTTAGTGGTCTTTGAGCTTAAAATTCAGATTGAAGAAACCTTTCGAGAGAGTCTATAGGCATAATTAAATGGTCCTACGATAATAGTATTATCAATATATACTAGTAATATCATAAAAGTCAATCATGTATCGTTGGTGAATAAGTGAGCAATCTAACTGAGTTACTGTTGGAGAAAATTTTGTGCTAATGTCTTGAAGCCAATTTCAAACTATAGATGGATTTGTAGAGTTTGCATGTTAGTTTTTATGATTGTGTTGAACTTCCTTGTCTATTGTATCCTAGAGGCAAGTCTATATATACTTTTTCAAAAATTTCCCCATTGTGGAACGCATTATTGACATTTGTCTAAGTTAAATTTCATTTTTGACAACCAATGAAAACAAATAGAAGCTTGACACTCACTAACTTTGCAATTGGAGAAAATATGTCAACAAAATCCACTCTTTCCTATTAAGTATAGCCTTTAACGACTAATCTAGCTTTATTTCTATCATGGTTCCATCAAATTTGTATTTCATCTTGTATATCCATCTTGACACAGACTAACTTTGCAATTGGAGAAAATATGTCAACCAAATCCACTCTTTCCTATTGAGTATAGCCTTTAACGACTAATCTAGCTTTTTGTCTATCATGGTTCCATAAAATTTGTATTTCATCTTGTATATCCATCTACTACCTATAGAATTTTTAATTGAGGATAAAGAAAAAATTGACCATGTGTGATTGAGCTGCATGGTACCTAGTTTTTTTTGCATGGGTGCTCTCTAGTGTGGGTAGGAGAAATGAATGGGAAGTTATCTTTGTTTATCTAATGCACACATATAACAAGGCTTAATTTCATTTGAATTTGGAATACTATATTGTATTTGAGAGATGAAAGCACCAAGTTGTTTGAAAGACAAATCATCTAGTCCATTGTCTAAAACTATGTTGAAACTTTATTTACATATGGTAATTTCAATGTTGATTTTGGTGCTATCAAGGACATAGAGGTCTTTAACTTGTACAGTTTTGCTAATCCTCTTTATGTCTTAAGATCCTAAATAAAACAATAACCAAGAAGAAAAGTGAGTGTAAGTTGAGAGTCTCCTATAATGGCATGGTATGGGTAAAGAGAAGATTAAATTAAAATTAAGGGACAAAAAGTACATCTTTGAGGGATAAATTTGTGCTCAAAGTGACACTGCTAATAAAATTGACGGTGACACAAGCTTTTTATGTAGACAATGTGATTCAAGAAACATCAATGGCATCGATTTTTCTTGAAGAATTTAGATGCTTAATTGTCATTAATGTTGTAGGGTGCAAGTCTGAGCTATGCTAGGAAAAGACAATGGATTGAGAGATTGGAAAAAATCCATAGTGCTTGTAGTGTTCTGTTCAGAAACTAGACTGACATTGGTTGTTTGTGTTTTTTGGCTTTTGTCTATGTTTGAAACTAGGAGGAAAGCTATGGAGTTTGCAGTATTTCCCAATAGAATGCCCATGATAGTTGCAGTTTGTACAGAAAGCTCTCTTTGTTCTTGGACTTTTGTAACCAGGATATTATAGTTGTTAGTCTTTTGACTATCACTAAATTTGCTAAAATATTTTTGAGCTTCATCTCTTACTACAAAGGAAACATTGTTGGGAATATCTGATGTGAAATGATTGCAAATCTGTCTTTCATGTTCTTATGAAATGACAGAAATATTTTATTGATAGGAGGGATAGGATACATTATCAAGATCTGACTTCTTACTTTAGCATATCAGTTATTTAACTAAGAAATAGTATAATGTATTCTATTTGGTAATGAGAGTTGAGTTCTTTGACACCACCACAAAGTACACTTACCATAAAAGCATGTTATTTTGAAATTGTTGAATTCCTTTCATAGAGTCTTCAGTTTTGCAAAGTTAATAGCAACCAAATTTTTATTTTGAAAGTTGTTCGTGAGATCACATCGCAATTAGAATATGTGAAGGATATTGCTTTGTTGAAACTTGTTATTAAGATCCAACCAAAGTTCATAAGCCAATTTAAAATACGAGGTTAGCACATACCTTTAACACTAAATTTAGAATCCACGAAATTGCTATATTGTTGTTTCTGATATGGAAATTGAGAAGTTGAACATCATCACTTGTTCGTTTCTGATTTGGGCTAATAATAGGCCCAACTTTGGTTTTCATGGATTGAGTGATCATCATCATGCAGCTCTAGGATCTGTACATATCTCCATTTAGTTGTTTAATGGCCAAGATGTTGAAATAGTGCCCTGCGATCAATTAGATTAATGTATAATGTTACTTTTTTTTAGATAATCTTGATTGAATAATATTATATAAATGGCAATCTTTATCTTATGTGTTTTATGATAATCTTCATATACATTTGGTTGAAGTCCTTAAATCATACAAGACTATGGGACTTCGTCATGCATATGATGGAGATCATGAAACAAGTCTCTATGCTCATGATTATAAATATTCCAAGTTATAGAATCTTAGAGATAAGACATTAAGATTTGGATAGAATTACACTAGCGATACATACTCCAAGGAGTTAGATATTGCCTTATTTCATAGACAATCTATGTATAAGATATGGATGCATATTTGTAGGTGCTTGTTAGAGAACAGGTTCATTGAAAGTTCACTTAGAGGATCCATAAGGCAACAGAAATGGTTTGTTGATATTGGAAAATTCTTTTGACCTGAAGCTCCATGGTAACCTTGTACTTAGATTCTTGGGAAAAGAGAATAGGTGTAGGAATCCATAATAAAAACAAAAGATAAGGTAAAACTAACTAGCATCTCCTAACCAAGGATTAATCATCATGTCATAAGCTAGGATTTGGAAGTAAGAAGATTACTTTTGAAGAAAATCAAGGTAACAAAGTAGATCTTCCTTTTGGACTTTTCCAAAGTAAGATCTAAACTCTCCTCATTAAAGACCTACTTCACCACACCAAAAACAACTTGTGGAAGAAACTTTTCTCACTAAAATGTCTCCAAGATGGCCTTAAAATAGCTAAAAATGAGTAGGAAAAATATTTCCAAAAATTAGACCAAGCTTCTCCAAAACTTCAGCCACCAACAATGGATCAATCTCCAATCCTAGCTCCCCAAGTGCGAAGCCTATAATGGTGATCCATTCACCTAGAATCCTCATAATTCCTTACAATCTAAGCTAGAGTAGAATGAATGAGAAAGACAAGAGAGAGGGGGAGGGGAGAGAGAGAGAGAGAGAGAGAGAGAGAGAGAGAGAGAGAAGTGATTTTTGAGATGAGAGAAAAGAGAGAGAATATAAGGAGGTAGTTACTCAACATATGAGATTTGCCACCTTTCAGACGGAAAATCAAATCATGGATTAATATGTTGGAATAGTGCCCTGGAAGCTAATAAAATTGGTCTTGTAATAAGCTATTTTCTTGTAAAATTATCTTGATTAAATGATATTCTTTATATGGACGTCTTCATATTATGTTTTGTTACACTTCACTAGCATTTGAATAAAGCCCTTAGATCACCAATGACTATAAGACTTCGTTTGGTGACCATGAAATAAGTCTCACATAGTCGTTATCTTAAATCTTTCAAGTTATAGGATCTTAAGAGATGAGGCATCTAAAATTTGGATAGACTTACACTAATGGTGCATAAATCGAAGAGTTGGAGATTGCTCCATTTCATGAGCAACTATATAAGATATGGATGCATGTTAGCGGGCGCTTGTTAGAGAACAAAGTACTGAAGACTCACTAGAGAATCTACCAGATAGCCATAGTGGCAAGTCAGTAATAGCTAGTTCTCCGTCTTACGCTAGTGCATATTATTAGTCCTTTGACCTAAGGATCTGTGATAACGTTATGTCCGATCCTTATACTTTGACTTTTTTGTAACCACGTCATATGTCTTTTAGGTTGAGATTATGTATGAGCTACTTGGCTTGGAGGTTTGTGAGATCCAAGATAAAATTCATCTCTTCACTGTTGCGAAGAGCTATTCCATCTCCTATGTATTCTATAATGACCAATTCTCAAAAATTCATGCCCAAGATGGTGTGAAAATTTGGAAAAAAAGTTTTCCAAATGTGAGGTCACACAATAGGATCGAACATTAAGATGGAGACATAGTATCAAAGCTATTAAGAAGCCAACAAATATGTTGCCTTAGGTCTCTTTTGGGAGATAAGAGACGGAATGACCATATTTGCATAGCACACATAGAGCGATGATGGTTCTCTAGAATATTCTTTTTGGCTAATTAGTTGGTCTCTATGAGCTTGAGGTTGGACATTGACTATGGAGACTGTGTATTCTCCAATTAATAAGATTAATTGAATTAAGTCGACTAGTTTAAAAGGAGTTTTAAACTAGAATGAATATAAGACATTCAAATGTCACAAGAAGTTGTGAGTCCATGTCAATGAATGGTAGAATCTATTAGGTCACACACAAAATCCAATTAGCTTCCTAATTGATGGAGAAAATTTTCTAAGTGCTAGAAAATCAACTCCTAATGGACCTTTTTTTTTTGTGCCAACTTTGAAAGTTATTTTTGGCTTGATTAATTTAACTGTTAAATTAATCAATTAATTTAAGGAGTTAATTATTTAGTGCCAACATGACCATCAATTGGTGAAGTTAACTTAAAGAGTTAAGTTAACAAAATTAAGTTTAAAGAGTTAACCTTGTTTAACTTAATCATTAAGTCAAAGGTCAATTAATTAAATTAAAATATTTAATTTAATTATTGGAAAGAATAAAATTTTTGGAGGGAAAATTCAAATGAGATTTGAATTAACATCGTAATTAATTTGAAATGAAATTCCAAATATATTTAACATGCAAATAAAATTCAAATGAGATTTAGATTTACATTTGCCACCTAGCAACCTCCTTGACTACCCCCCCCACCATGCATTGTGTGATGCCACCTTGGCATCACACTTTTTTAGCATCTACATATAGATATATATAGAGAGAGGATCAGTCATAGCATCGAAGGTGAGAAGATTAGAATCATCGCAAATTCCCACCAAAACCATTTTACAAGCATTACATTTATGTGTTGAAAGCTTTGCTCTTTTTTTCTTACTTCCATCCTAAAATTGGCCTCTACCATTATTGTATTTTTAGTCTTGCTCCAACTAATAGACTAGATATTTTTGGAAGATCTAATTGGTGTGTGGATCATAACAACAGAGGCAAGGCACTTGACTTGCTAGATTTTGGAGATTCAACTGCACAGGTTCTATTTTGGCAAATTCCTCCAAGGAGTTTCAAAATCTTTTTGATCCAAATTTTTTATAGAGAGTTATTCAAGGTGTTTAAAAGAACTAATAATTTTTCTCGAAATTTTTGGACGAGTTTTATTTTGGTGATTTTCGCACTCTTCTAGCTACGCTAGGATAGTTCACAAGTTTCTCCTTGGATATTACATTTTAAGGTAATGCTCTCCCCAAATCTGAATCTATAGCATGATTTTATCCTTGTTATTCTTGTAAGAACTAGTTAATTTCATGCTTTTGAAGTTTTGATAATTGGATCCTAGTGTCTTACTTTCAAGTGGTATCAGAGCATAAATCATGCTTAGATTTGGATTTTTCCTTTGCTGATTGATTCGTGTGATGGATTGATCTAGATCACCAAATTCTTGATTCAATTGGTAGATTGGAGTATTTATTTGATGTTGTGTATGGCTCCTTGATTGATGAAATGAAAACATGCTATTATGTGATTTAAGTATTAATTCATGTAATTAGTATGTTTTAATTCGTAGTGATTAATGTTGAATGTTGATTTGGCATTGATTGATGTTATATGTTGATATTGCACGTTGATTTATGGCTTAAAGTGTTTTGGTCATTTTTGTATCCAATTAGATTGGAGTTTGGTTGTAGATTTTTGGAGAATTTGATTCTCATTTGAACTTGATTTTAGAAGCATGATTGAGCACTTGAAATTTCAGTTTTGAAAGGTGTTTAAGATCTAAATTTCATCCATAATGTGTGTCTTAATGTATAGAAGGTGTTCTAAAGTTTTTGGTGCACAAAAGTTGAGCAAAAATAAGCTTAACTTGGTCTTGACCCCAAAATAGGGCAGCTGCCAGCACATGGTAGCCATGTAGGGCAGTGGCTGAAAGTTTCTGCCCAACCATGAGCTTACCTCAGCCAGCAGTCCCATGTTTAGGGTTGATCAATTTTTGAGCCTTCGTTTGGTTCATTAAGTTACTAAAATTTATTTAAATCATACACAATGGATGCACAAGTGTTGTGCGAGTTCTCAAAACTATGTTTAATATTTTTAATTACTTCTTAAATCTTGTTAAAGTTAATCTCCAATTTATTGCATAAATGTTATGCTTGACCAATTATTTATTTATGAGATAAGCATGTAATTATTGGAGTTAACTGTTAATTCTAGATTTATTTATTATTTATTTAATTGTTGAATAAATGATGAATGAAAGGGAATGATCACGAGCTTTTTAACATTGATTTTATTTATTTCAAGTTGTTGAAATGGGGCTTGCATGCCTCTTGTTCTATCTTGTAAACGTTATGAGTATAATCACTAGGAGTGAGGTTTTCTTTCTCTTGTAAAAGTTATAAAGAGCAAAGAGGATCCAAGGGGACTTGAAGACCCATGAATATAGGGATATATTCATATAATAGTTTAGTTTAATCAGCCCACTTAAAATCAATCGAGTGATGCACCTATGGCTCTAAGTGCATCAGTTGGTTAGACTCATTGTTATCCCATCCTAGGAGCATGCTAGGCGCATTTACTTATTTACACTTTCCATATCCTATTAATGTACGAGATGCATGATTAGGATATAGAGAACCTAAAAAAGAGATATAAATGAAGAGATCTTTGCAAGCAAAATCCCTCAACTTAGAATGTCTAAGTATTTTTTCAAATATAAAGTCTTAATGGATAAAAATTAAAAGAGTTTTAATTAATTCAAGCCTTCTACCAATAGTGTATGCCATGACGATACTACCAAATTTATGTGCTGGCACTTGTAAATGGGGGTCACACTTGAGAGGAAAGTTGTGAGCATAAACTTAGCATAAGATGCATCTTTGATTTAAGAACCCTCACGCATGAGCACTTATAAACAGGGAATTTCTTGAGGTCATCTTGAGATAAAGAAGGATTGGTAGGTTGGACTTAACATTTAGTAGTATAGATGGCACACATAAACGTGGGTCTACATGAAAAGTGAGGTAAAATATATCAAGAGTTGCATGAGATACAATTAACAAAAGTCGCTTACCCTTTGATTGCTCGTGGATAACACTCATAAATAGAGGTTCACTTGCAAGTCATTAGGGTCTTGATTCTCATTAGGAAATATGATTTCTCAAATTCTTCTTAGGGGTGAAGGATTTGATAAAATAGTAGGAGAAAAACATGCT
>JACGDI010005367.1:274975-313831 GCA_014898725.1 Jacaranda copaia
GAGGAGTCAAGAAGATTATAAAGGATATAGTCAATATTATTTGTTTCTACTTTGGCTAGATAGGCCATTGGAAGCTATTTGCAATGGCTACCTTGCAACCCTTAAAAGGGGTAGTACTTTATTGAAGTACTTTTTAGGATAAATTCCTCCTCATGGATGTATGATATCACAACTGGTTCTTTTCTTTATAAGTTGTTATGAAGAACATAAAGAAGAATAGAACTAAGTGATGTGAATATGATCCAATACCTTGACAAATGAGCAAGAGTTGCGGCCTAAGCTAAAGACGTATAATAAGTTAGACTTACAAAATTCCATATTTGTATTGAATCTTTGTTAACATTTTCCATATATTGTTGAGAACAATATTTCTATTCTCATTTTGGATAGCAAAGGATTTAATCCTTCTACATCAAATGGGAGATTGAAAGCATTAACGAATGGGTTCTTTAATTGCTTATGGTACACTTAACAAAGGATTGTACATATTGGATTCTCAACCATCACTAATGCATTTTCAATTAAATAAGAAAATTAGATATCCAAGAAAATACTGGCATACAAGACTTGGTCATATCTCCAAAAAAAAAAAGAAAAATAGAATGAACAACTAAAAGCTCTCAAAACACTAAATGTTAATGGCATTGAGGACCTTTCTACTTATGAATCTTATTTAAGGGGATAAAAGACCAAAGCTCCCTTTGTAGGACAAATGGAGCGGTCCAAAAATCCTATGAATTTGATTAATATAGAATATGTGATCCACTAAGAGTTAGTGAGAGAGATAGTGATTCTTATTTCATCACCTTCACTGATGTTTATAGTTAGTTCGAATATATGTATCTTATGAAGTATAAGTCCGAAGCCTTTGAAAAGTTCAAAGTATGTAGGAATGAAATGGAAAAGTAATTGGCACTTAGTATTAAACCTCTTAGATCAGATCGAAAAGGAGAACACTTAAGTACCAAATTCCTGAATTATCTAAAGAAGAATGGGATTCTCTTAATGGACCTCATTCGGCACACCCTAACATAATAGAGTATCCAAGAGGAAAAATCCCACCTTGTTGGATATGATATGTTCTATAATAAGCTTCTTTGATGTGCTTATATCCTTTTAAAAATATGTCTCATAGACAATAGCAAAGTTACTAAGAGTAGTGCCTTCAAAGTTGGCGTCAAAAACACCATATGAGATGTTGCGTGGCAAAGTACTCTATTACCATTATTTAAGGGTCTAGGGATCTCCTGCCTATGTGAAATGGACAGTGGGAGATAAGTTAGATAGTAAATCCACCTTATGCAAGTTTGTTGGATACTTAAGAGAGTCTATAGGTTATTACTTTTATGATCCCACGGAACAAAAGATGTATACTTCAAAAAATGCCCAATTTTGGAAAAGGAATTTCTATTAGATAGAAAAGGTATTGTCGTTAAACTTTATGAAGTTCTAGATGATCAAGAAATCCCATAAGCGACGGAAACAAATGAGTTACAAGAGTGTCACACACAAAATGTAAGAAGGTTGGACTGGATCAAGAAGTAATTCGAAAGGTTTAGATTTTTTCTTGAGATAGGACAATCGAATGATGATCTAAAGACCTATGAAGAAGCTATGTGAAATATAGATTCGAGACGTTGGCTTGAAGCCATGAGATCTGAAATGGACTCAATGTATTCAAACAAAGTATGGACTTTGGTAGATCTACCAAAGGGAATAGTTTTTGTTTGTTGTAAGTGAATCTATAAGCAAAAGCTAGGGATAATTAAAGAAGTAGTAACTTTTAAGGTGCGATTAGTGGCAAAAGGTTATACTCAAAAACCTGATATTAATTTTGAGAAAATCTTTGCTCTAGTTGCAATGCCTAAGTCCATTCGGATTCTACTTGCCATAGCTACATATTATGACTTTGAGATATGTTAAATGGATGTGAAAACTACTTTCGTCAATGGTGACATTGGAAAAGAAAAATATATGAAGCAACCACAAGATTTTACATCTAGAGTGAGTGAGCAAAAATTTTGCAAACTTCAGAAATCCATTTATGGACTTAAACAAGCATCCCAAACTTGGAAGATACATTTTTTGATAGGATAGTCTAATTATTTGGCTTTGTCAAAAATGTATATGAATCATGTGTGTACAAGAAAGCTAGTGGGAGTTCAGTACAGTTTATTATGCTTTATGTCAATGACATCCTTCTCATTAGAAATGAGATAGAAATGTTAGAGTGTACAAAAGCACAATTATTTATACAATTCTCCATTATTGATTTGGAAAAAGCATCCTGCGTATTAGGAATGCATATCTATAGAGATAGATCAAAGAAGATGCAGGGACTTTGCCAAACCTCGTACATTGACAAGATGCTAAAAAGGTTTAGTATGGAAGAGTCTAAGAGAGGATTCCTTCCCATAGGACATGGAATTCGTCTCTCAAAGTTTATGGCCCTTACAACTCAGGAAGAGAAATAAAGAATATCTGACATTCCTTATGTCTCCACCATTAGAAGCATAACGTATGCAGTTCAATATACTCGCTAAATGTTACAAGTAGGTTTTAATCCAATCCTGGTGAGAGTCACTTGTTTGTCGTGAAAATAATCCTCAAGTAATTGAGGAAGTCTAAGGACTTATTTTTAGTATACAGTAATGGATGATTGAAACTTGAGGGGTTATAGGATTCTGTTTCCATTCTAATGTAGATAACCTCAAATCCACTTCTAAATTTATATTTTGCCTCAATAGTGGCATGGTGAGCTAGAAGAGTTCCAAGTAAGACACCACGGCTAATTCAATCATTGAAGTAAAATATATTGTAGCTTCGAAAGTTGCAAAGAAATGTATTTAGATGAAAAACTTTATTTAAAAGTTAAATATAGTGCCTAACGTTGCCGAGCTAGTAGTTGTCTTTTGTGACAATAGCAAAGTGGTAGCACAAGCTAAAGAGCTAAGATCTCATCAACTATCTAAGTACATATTGAGGCGAAATAATTTGATCCAGGAGATCATTGATAGAGACAACATTCGAGTGAAAAAGGTTGCCTTGGAAGAGAACATAGCAAATCTACTAACGAAACCCCTAACGTAAAAGGTCTCTGAAGGACCTCTTGTGAAGATGGGTCACAAGGCCATGGGGTATCGGCTTTAGGGTAAGTGGAAAATTACTGGAATAGTACCCTACAAGCCAATGAGATTGGCCTTGTAAAAAGCTATTACCTTGTTTTAATTGAATGATATTCTTTATATGGCCATCTTCATCTTATGTTTTACTTCACTTCATTGCCATTTGAATGAAGCCCTTAGATCACCTATGACTATGGGACTTAGTTTAGTGACTATGGAATAAATTTCATATGGTTGTGTTCTTAAATCTTCAAAGTTATAGGCTCTTAAGAGACAGAGCATCTAAGATCTAGATAGACTTGCACTAATGATGCATAAATCCAAGAGTTGAAGATTGCTCTATTTCATGAGCAACTGTATAAGATACAAGTGCATATTAATGGATGCTTGTTAAAGAATAAGGCACTGAGGATCTATAGAAGAATCCACTAGATAGCCATAGTGGCAAGTTGATAGTGGCTAGTTCTCTTGCTTACGCTAGTGCATATTATTAGTTTTTTGACTTGAAGATCCATGGTAACCTTATATTTGGTCCTCATGCTTTGACACTTTCTTGACCACCTAGCAAGTCTTTCGAGTTGAGATTTGGTATGGCTACTTGGCATGGAGGTTTGTGAGATTCAAGATGGAATCTGACTTCTTACTGTTATGATGGATGATTACATTTCCCATATATTCTATAATGATTGATTTTCAGAAATTCTTGCACAAGGTGGTGTGACAATTTGAAAAAGGGATTTTTCAAAGGTGAGGTCACACAATGGGATCGAACATTGAGAATATAGATATAGTATTGTGGCTAGAGGGAGCTGATAAATATCTTACCCTAATCCTTTTTTAGGATATAGAAGACGAAAGGACCATATTTACATGGCATACATAGAGCAATATTGGTTCTCCAGAATATTCATTTCTACTAATTAATTGGGCTCCAAGGGCTTGAGGTTGGACATTGACCATGGAGATTAGGTACTCTTCAATTAATCTCATTAATTTAATTAAGTTGACTAGTTTAAAAGGAGTTTTAAACTAGAATAAATATAAGATATTCAAAAGTCACAGAATTGTAAGCCCATGTCCAATAAATGGTAGAACCTATTGGGTCACACATAAAATCCAATTAGCTTCCTCATTAATGGAGAAAAGTTTCAAAGTGTTAGAAAATCAACACCTAAAGTATTGATTTTTTTTTTTTGTGCCCACTTTGAAGGTCATTTTTGGCTTGATTAATTTAAATGTTAAATTAATCAATTAATTTAAGAAATTAAATTAGACTAATAATTAAGGAATTAATTATTTGAAGCCAACATGACCATTAATTGGTCAAGTTAACTTAAAGAGTGAAGTTAACAAAATTAAGCTTAAAGAGTTAAGCTTGTTTGACTTAATCGTTAAGTCAAAAGTTAGTTAATTAAATTAAAGTGTTTAATTTAATTAATGGGAAGAATATAATTTTTTAAGGAAAAATTCAAATGAGATTTGAATTAGTATCTTAATTAATTTGAATGAGATTTTCAATGTAATTAAGATGTAAATGAAATTCAAATGAGATTTGGATTTATATTTGCCACATGGCAACCCACGTAATTGGCCCCCTTATGCATTGTGTGATGCTTCCTTGGAATCACACATTTTCAGCATCTATATATAGATATATAGAGATAGGATAGGTCATAGCATCAAAGGTGTGAAAATTAGGATCTTTACAAATTCCTTCCGAAACTATTTTGCAAGCATTGCATTCATGTGTTGAAAGCTTTGCTCTTTTCTTCTTCCTTCCAACCTAAAATTGGCCTCTACTATTATTGCATCTCTGGTATTACTCCAACTTATAGACTAGAGATTTTGAAAGATCTAATTGGTGTGCGGCTCATAACAATAGAAGCAAGGCACTTGACTTGCTAGAGTTTGGAGATACACCTGCACATTATCCGATTTGGTGAATTTCTACAAGAAGATCCAGAAATATTTTTGATCCAAAGTTTTTACAGAGAGTTTTTCAAGGTTTTTAGAAGCTCCAATAATTCTCTTGGAATTTTTGGAGGAATGTTTGGTTGGGCCATTTTTGCACTCTTCCAGCTGTGCTAGGAGGAGACAGTTTCCAGAATTGTGAAGAGTTCACAAGTTTCTCCTTGGATTTTATTTTCAACGGTAATGCTCTCACCCAATCTGAATTCCTAGCTTGATTTTATCCTTGTTATGCTTGTAAGAAATAGTTAATTTCATACTTTTGATATTTTGATAATTGGATCCTAGTCACTTGCTTTCATAATCTCGCTTCATGGGGTATTTATAGTGTGATTGGAAGCTTTAGGAATCTTTCTTCACACCATGCCCACATGTGCAACCTTGTTAGATTTAATTCTAGCTTGAATTGGATTTTGGTTTCATAAATTAAAAATTCCAATTTAATAAATTCAAATGGACTCCTTCATTTTATTGTCCCTCCAAAACTTAAATTCCCTATTTAACTCCTTATGTTAATTAAATCAACTTAACTCTTCAAGTAGACTTTGACCAATTGAATTGCAACATGGCACCAATTAAATTAAATTCTTAATTTAATTGGTCTAATCTAGTTATTTAAATTATTTTGATTAATTTAACACTTAAATTAATCAAACCAAAGTGACTAATAGATAATTAGCGATCTTGCTCTCTCTCCCTTGGGCAAAAACCACCTAAGTATTTGTTGGAATAGTGCCCAGAGCTAATTAGAATTGGTGTGTAAATACTACTCCAATTGTGAGATAATTTTGATTAAATGATATTCTTTTATAAAATGGTCGCCTTCATCTTATGCCTTTTAATACTTCACCTGCATTTGGTTAAAGCCTTTAAATCATACAAGACTATAGGACTTGGTCACACATATGATGATGATCATGGAATAAATCTCTAGGGTCATGATTTTAAATATTCAAAGTCTTAGAATCTTATGAGAAGGGACACCTAAGATTTAGATAGGTTTGCACTAACGATGCATACTCTAAAGGGTTGGATATTATCTCATTTCATAGGCAATCTACATTAGACATGAATGCACATTAGTGTGTACTTGTTAGAGAAAAAGTCCATTGAAGACCCACCAAGAGAATCCACTAGATAGACGTAGTAGCACATCGGTAGTAGCAAGTTCTCAAGCTTATGATAGTGCATATAATTAGTCCATTGACTTGAGAATCCATAGTAATGTTGTGTTTAGATCCTTATACTTTGACTTTTTCCCGACCACATAGCAGATCATCCAGGGTTTAGATTGGGCATAAGCTATCTACGCATGGAGGTTTGTGAGATCTAAAATGGGATCTATTTCCTATTATTGTGAAGAATGAGTGCATTTCCTATATATCTATAATGATTGATTTCAGAAATTCTTGCTCAAGATACTATGACAATTTGAAAAATGTGTTTTTCAAAGTTGAGGTCATAAAGGAGAATCAAACATTGGATGTAGTGACACAATTATCAAGGCTATTAGAAAGCCAACAAATATCTTGCCTTAAACCTCTTTGGGGAAATAGGAATGGAAGAACTGTATTTGCATGATAGCTGTAAGCTATAATGGTTCATCCAGATATAATTCATTCATCCAATTTTTTTGGGCTTCATGGACTTGTTGCTAGACATTGACCATGGAGATTGGGTGTTCTTCAATTAATGGAGATTAATTGAAAGAGCCATTAGTTTAAATATGTTTAAACTAATATGAATATCTTACTATTCAAAATATCACAATGAGTTGTGAGTCCATGTCCAATAAATGGATGAACCTAAAGGATCACACACAAAAGCCTATAGAAACTTTTATTTGATATGATAGATTTTCTAAGGAGTTAGAAAATCACATGCTAGGCAGTTTTATCCTAAGGAGAGAAAAATGGTTTGACTAATTTTAATTGGTCATTTTAGCTTGATTAATTTAAGTGTTAAATTAACTAAAATAATTTAATAAGTTAAATTAGGTCAATTAAATTATGTGTTAATTTAATTAATGCCATATGATAATTAATTAGTCAAATTAACTTAAAGAGTTAAGTTTAATTAATTAAATTAAAATTTTAATTTAATTAAATTGCAAAATGTAAGTTTTGGAGGAAAATCAAATGGAAGAGTCCATTTGAATTATGCAAGTTGGCATTTCATTTCATGAGATGAAATGTAAATGCAAATGCACATTAAATCTAAATGCAAATTTAAGTTGGTAAGTTGGCAGACATGCATGGAGAGTGTGATGGAAGCCTTCTCTCCTCTAACTAGGCATATAGCTAGCCACCTGATGGGGTTAGATGCCTTCTCATTTTCCATCTAAAAGGTAGTATAATTTATATGTTGAATAGCCACCTCCTAGGTTCCTTCCTTTATTTTTCCTTCTCCAAGGTTGCCCACTCCTTTCAACACCTTCTTCATCACTTCTCTAGTAAAGGGAGGTTGATTGAGAGCTAATACCAGGTGTGTGGACTAAACATTTGAGGTTCAACACTTGGGGAACTTAGAGTTCATTGGTGAATCGTATTATGGCTGAATTTAGTGTATCATTTGGACAATCAAGGAGCTTTGATTTCCTTTGAATTTCAACCAGGAGCTCATTGTTCTTGTGATGAAAAAGTGTGCAAGTTTTTCTGAATTTTGAAGGCTTAAAAGTGGAGAAATTGGATCAAGGTGTTAGAGCATGTAGATCTTCCATTAGAGGAGTTCTAGGAGAGATCTGGTTGATTATTTGGTTTTCATTCTCAAAAGTAATTTTTAGCCTTCTAATCCTAACTTTTGGCATGTAGTTGATCCATGGGAAGGACATAATTAGTTTTATTTTTTCTATTTTTGGTTTAATTTTATGGATCTTAACCCATCTCCCTCTTTTAGTATTTTCTAACTCTTTGAAAAAATTTCTCCTATAAAATAAAAGTTTTCTTAAGCTTTTTTGTATGACCCATTAGGTTCATCAATTCATTAGACATAGACTCACGAATCTTTGTGATATTTTGAATATTAAAAATATTAAAATTAGTTTAAAATTATCTAAACTAATAATTCTATCAATTAATTTTCATTCATTGAAGAGCATCCAATCTGCATAGTCGATGCTAGCTACAAGCCCATGGAGCCCAATGAATTAGATGAATGAATTATTTTGAGGTGAACCATTATCACTTATGATTACCATGCAAACATGATCCTTCCACTTTTTATCTATCAAAAGAGACATAGGGCAAGATTATTGTCGGTTCCTTAATAGCATCGATAGCTATGTATTTATTCTTGATGTTTGACTCCTCATTATGACTGCAACTTTAGAAAACTCTTTCTCCAAATTATCATATCATCTTGTGCAAAGATTGTTTGGAATCGATCGTCTTAGAATACATAGTCAATCAACCCATTCTTCATAGACAAGTGAAATAGATCCCATCTTAGAACTCACCAATCTCCATACCTAGGTAACTTGTGCCCAACGTAAGCCCTAGGCAACCTGCCATGTGGTCAAAGAAAAATCAAAGTACAAGGACCTAAATGCATGATCACTATGGAACCTCAAGCCAAAAGACTAATTATATGCACTATTGTAAGCTAGAGAACTTACACTACTGATGTGCCACTATGGCTACTTAGTGGATTCTCTAAGTGGTACATTAGTGAACTTGTTCTCTTTTAGTGACTTGTTCTCTAACAAGCACGCACTAGCATGCATCCATGTGTAGCATAGATTGCCCATGAAATTGAGCAATATCTAACTCCCTAGAATATGCATTGTTAGTGTAAGTTTATCTTAATCTTAGATGTCCTGTCTTATAAGATTCTATGACTTTGAATATTTAAAATCATAGCTATAGAGACTTATTTCATTATCATCATTATATGTGTGACCAAGTCCCACAACCTTATATGATTTAAGGGCTTCAACCAATTATATATGAAGAAATCATATATGCATAAGATGAAGATGATCATTTTATTGAATATCATTCATTTAAGATTGTTACATGGAGTAGTTATACATGCTAATCTAATTGGCTTGTGCAGTATTGTTCCAACAATCTCCTACTTGACTTAAAGCCAATTTCCCATAGTCCTTAAGCCTATCTTCTTAAGATTTCTATCAAAGATGTTTTGTGTTAGAGATTTAATCAGTGGATCTATTATATTCTCTTCTGAGGCAACTCTTTCCATTTGAATATCATCTCTACCAATGATCTCTTAGACCAAGTGATATTGCTTCAAATTGCACTTGGATCGTTGATGAGATCTTGACTCCTTTGCTAGCACAATAACTCCATTATTATCACAATAGAAAACCATTGGCTTTTGTATGCTTGGCACTATATCCAACTCTTAGATGAAGTTCTTCATCCAAAACACCTTCCTTTGTGGTGTCTGATGCCATAATGTATTCAGCTGCTATGGTGGAATTGGCCATGGTGTCTTATTTGAAACTTTTCCAACTCACCACACCACCATTGAAGTAAAATATAAATCTAAAAGTGGATTTTAGGTCATCTTCATCGAATTGGAAACTAGAATCCATAAATCCCTCCTGTATACAAGAAATAAGGCCTTCATTCTTCACAAGTACTTAAGGATTATTTTCATGGCTTTCCTATGACTCTTATTAAGATTAGATTGGTAGCAGCTCGTAACACTTAGAACATGAGCTACCTCCAATCTCATACACTAAACAACATACATTACACTTTTAATAGTGGATGCATAACATATATGAAACATTTTCTTTCTCTTCTTCTCAATCTTAAGGGCCATAAACTTGGAGAGACGAATACCATGTCCCATTGGGAGATATCCCCTATTAGTTTCCTCCATACTAAACCTCTCGGTATTTTATTAATGTACATTAATTGGGAAAGCCTCAACATCCTCTTTGATCTATCAATATCAATCTATATTCCCAATATGAAGGATGCTTCTCCTAAATCTTTGATGGAGAATTGAGAAGACAACCATGCTTTAGTACACTCTAACATCTCTTTCTCATTCCCAATGAGAAAGATGTCATCGACATAAAGCAAATAAACTATATTAAATTCCCAGTAGCCTTTTTATACACACATGATTCATACATATTTTTTTATAAAGCTAAACAATTTAATTGTCTTATCAAAATGAATATTCCAACTTTAGGATGCTTGGTTTAGCTTGTAAATGGACCTTTGGAGTTTGCAAACCTATTACTCACTCCCTTTTGACTTAAAACCTTATGGTTGTTCTATATAAATTTTCTCATCAATGTTTCCATTGAGAAAGGTGGGTTTTAATTCCATTTGCCAAATTTCAAAGTCATGGTAAGTAGCTATGGCAAGCATAATTCTTATAGACTTAGCAATAGCAATCAATGAAAATGTTTCCTCAAAATCAATACCGAGCCTTTAAGTGTAAACTTTTGCCACTAGTCTTACCTTAAAAGTTGTTACCTCCCCACTGACATCTAGCTTATGCTTATAAATCCACTTGAAACCAATGGTACTACACACTCTGGTGGATTTACCAAATTCCACACTTGCATTTATTTTGGATTTCAAGGCCTCAAGCCATTGACCTTAATCTATGTGTGACATAGCTTTCTCATAAGTCCTTGGATCACTATCCGTTTGCCCCACCTCATGAAGGAATTTGAACTTTTTAGGTTGCTTATTTATTTAGTTTGACTTCTAGGAAGTTATGTGTTAGGCTCGTTATGCTCTCTTGTTTCTATTATTTGTGGGATGGTATGATTTTCTTGAACTTCATCAACTTCAACAACAACAGCAAACTCATTTTGTTTTGAGGGATTATAGAAATAATAACCTAAAGACTCTTTTGGGTATTCCATAAACTTGCACAAGATAGATCTTGCATCCAACTTATATCTCACTAGTCTGTTGACATAGGAAAGCGATCCCCAAACTCTTAAATAAGAGTAAGAAGATGCTTTGCCAAACCACATTTGATGTGGTATTTTTGGCACCAACTTTAAGGGTAGTACATTTAGTAGCCTCATTGTCATTCCAATGGCATATCCCCAAAATGAGATAGGGACATCAATGAAATTCATCATGGATTGTGTGATGTCCAACAAAGTACGATTTTTTCTCTCAGCTACTCTATTATATTTGGATGTACCCAGTAGAGTCCATTATGAGAGAATCTCATTCTCTCTTAGATAACCCAAGAATTCGACACTTAAGTATTCACCTTCTTGATCCAATCAAAGAATTTTGATACTAAGTCCCAATTACTTTTCTACTTAATTCCTATACTCTTTGAATTTTATTTTCAAAAACTTCAGACTTGTATTTCATAAAATACACATATCCAAACCTAGTAAAGTCATTGGTGAAGGCAATGAAATATGAATAGTCTCCTTTTGCACTAACTCTTAGTGGTCCGTATGCATCCATATAGATAAACTCTAATGGACTTGTGGATTGCTCCATTTGTCTTATAAAAGAAGCTTTTATCATATTTCCTTTTAAACAAGATCCACAAAGAGGTAGATCCTTTAATCTACTAACATTTAGTAATTTGAGGAATACTAACTTGTCCATCCTATTTTGAAAAAATGTATAAGTCTTGCATGTCGAAGGTATACATTTTCTTAGTTATCTAATTCTCTTTTGTTACTTTGCTGAATATGCATAAGTAATGGTTGAGAATGAAAAATGTACAATCCATTACTAAGTGTACCATTTGTAATCAAAAGCCTATTTTTCCTTGTTTTCAATTTCCCATTTGAGGTAAAAAAAAAAATCAAATCCTTCATTGTCTAAAATGGAAATTGAATTAATATTCTTCACATGATTAGGAACATAGTAATATGAATCTAATACAATAGAGGATTCACCAAGTCCAACTCTATAACGCCTTCAACCTTGACAATAACATTTGCACCATTGCTGACGTGTGGGATCATATCCTCATCTCTTAGACTCTTTCTTCTTTACATACCCTGTAATGAATTACAAAGGAGAGAACCACTTGTGGCATCAAATATCTATGAGGAAGAATTAATAGTTAAATATACTTCAATAAAGTACATACCCTTCCCATGGGTTGCAAAATACTCATTGCAATTGCACTTCCAATGGCTTGTTTCACCATAATAGAAACAAATGACATCTTTCTTATCCTTCTTTCTCTTCTTAACCCCTCCGAGCGCCATTAGTAGCTCTTTTTCCCTTTGAAGAAGAACTTTTCTTCTTCTTACCTCCTTTCTTTTTTCCCAAGGCTTTTAAACTTAGAGGAGGAAGTAAACATTAAAAACTTGACCTTTCTCATTGTCGCTTCCACAATTCCCAATGTGTTTACCAATTCATTAATCATAACTTCTCATTTTGACATGTTAGAGTTCATCACAAATTTGTCAAACAAACTTCACTAGGATTGGAGAATCAAATTGACATAGAGGTCATTATCCATTACTACTTCCGAAGTAGCGAGCTTTTCAATAAGCTTAATCATTTTAAGACCATGATCATGGACACTAGACCCCTTAATCATCCTAGCCCTAAAGAGCTCCTTTGATAGTGTGTACCCTTTATGCCTTGTTTGTACACCATACAACTCTTGTGGGTGCAAGTGTATCTTGATGGCACTTTTCATATGCTCATGAGACTTTTAGAGCTCATTGGACATAGAGGTCATCATAAGGTAATGGGGTCCAGAGGTCATCCTTTATCCATTTCGTGAACATTTCATGGGGGCTCTTGATTAGCATCCTCACCTATGGTATCCGACAGACTTTGAGTTAAGATGAATGTCTATTTTTTGAAGTCAAGAACAATTTTGAGGTTACAAAGCCAATCGTAGTAGTTCAGCCCAATTAGTTTATTGGTTACCAATGTGATGCTTAGTACATTTTTAGCCATAGATTGAGATTTTGCAAATCTACAAAGGTAGAAAAGAGAATATAAGCATTTGATTAATTTTGATATTAAAAACATGATTATAGACTTTCTAGCATGTTTTTCTTCTACTATTTTATCTAATTCCTTGCTCTTTTAAGAATTCAAGAAATCATATTTCTATTGAGATTCAAGGTCCAAAGGCATCATTTGTGGACCCACAACTCATGAGATATTCACTCATGATCTTAAGCTAGGCAATGATTGCCAATTATATCTCTATGAAATCCTTGATGTGTTTTGCCTCACTTTTCATATAGACTCATAACCTATGCGACATCTATACTACTAGGAGTTTAGTCAAACCTATCAATAAATCTTTAATTAAAAACTCAACCATGATCATTCCACGATTCATGAGACAATGTCATGGTGAATTTTAAATTAAAGTGCATCTTATGCCAAGGTGGTGATTATAGCTTTCCTTAAATAATGTATCCCGCAACTTATGTGTCAACACAAAATTAAGGTAGCACCCTATGTTACTTGCCTGTTATTAGAAGGCTTGAATTATTAAACCTAATTTAATTTTATCCAATTTAACTTAATATTTTGATGAACTTAGACTTCTCTTAGTTGAGGGATTTTCTTGCTTGGAAGATCTCTTCAATTTTTTTCTTTGCTTATTTAGATTCTCTATGCTAACCATGTATCTCATACATCAATAGGATAAAGAAAACATAAATAAGTAAATAAACCTAGCATGCAACTAAAATGGGATACCCATGAGCCTTAACAAGTAGTGTACTTAGAGCTATAGGTGTACTACTTAGTTGATTTTAGGTAGGTTGAATAAATTAAGAGATCTTATCAATTACATGAATATATCCCATAAATTCATAAGTCTTTAAAAATCCTTGATCATCTTAGCCTCCTTGCAACAATTTACAGGAGTAAAGAAACCTTACCCCTAAAGTTCTACTTTTGAAATAGTTACAAGGCAAAAAATAAAAAAGCACGCAAGCCCAATTTCATACAATCCGTTCAATCAACATAGAACTTTAATAAAATTAAATTAAAGGCTCATGTTTATTCCCATACATCCATCATCCATTTAACAATTCAATGAGCAATAGCTAGAATAAACATTCAATTCAGCAATTAAGTGCTTATCACATAAACAATTAATTAGGGGCAAAAATAAGTATAAATCTTATGCATCTCATTTTATGTACAAACTTGAAGTGTATACTTAAACTTGATTTTGAAAGCTAGCAAAAATATTCAACATTTATTTTAAACACTAACGCAACATTTGTGCATCAAACTTTACATGAATTAAAAAGTTAGAAGCAAAAAATTACACAAAAACGAACCTAGACAACCTTAAGGCGGCCATAGTGTGCTACTGCCTATGGCCGCTCTCCCAAGAGCATTGCAGTCACATGCATAGCATGCTTGCTGCTTGCCTAGCTGGGCTGCTTGGGCGGCAGGTTGCACCTAGCTACCTAGTGCCCTGGTTTGATCCTTTTTTGTGTGGTTTTGTGTAGTAAACTCCATGGACACCTAGATGACTCAAATTCACACAATTTTGACAAATTTCCATATCATAAGCACTTTTAAAAACTAGAAATTAAAGTGCTCAAGATGCTTCAAAAATCAAATCTAAGAAAGAATTAAAATTCTTCAAACAACGTCAAGAAACTCCAATTCAATTGGATCCAAAAATAGCTAAAACAACTTAAAGCTACAATCAAAATGCTATATCAACATATAGAATCATCCAATGCTAAATCAATATTTAACATCATAAGAATTCAATTAAAACTCATGCCAACACATAATTAACAATTGAACACATATTGACATGTTTCAATTCAACACATCAAGAGCAACAAGCATTATCTTCAAACTCTTAAATTCTTCAATTGAATCAAGGATTTGAAGATTTAGAATCAACACTTGAATCAAGTCAATTAAATCCTAATTTAAACTTGAAGTTGGATTCAATACCACTTGAAGAGAGGAGAGGTGCAATGATCCATAATATAAACAAAAAATAAGGCAAAATTAACTTGCGTCTCCTAACAAAGGATCAATCATCATTTCATAAATTAGGATTTGGAATCAAGAAGATTACCTTTGAAGGAAATCAAGGTAACAAAGTAGATCTTCCTCTTGGACTCTTCCAAAGAAAGATCTACACTCTCCTTTTCAAAGATCTACATTACCACACCAAAAGTACCTTGTGGTAGTAGTGTTTTCTCACCAAAAGACCTTTAAAATAGACTCAAAATGGCCAAAAATGAGTAGGAAAAACAACTCCAAAATCAGTCCAAGCTTCTCCAAAGAATCATCCACCAACAATGGATCAATCTCCAATTCTTAGCACCCCAAGTATGAAGCCTCTAATGGTGATCAGTGTGAGAGAAGGGAGAGAATATAGGGAGGTAGTTACTCAACACAAGAGATTTACAACCTTTTGGAGGGAAAATGGAAGCATGGATTAATCTTGATTGGCCGGCCATTTATGGGGTATTTATAGTGTGATTGGAAACTTTAGGAAGCTTCCTTGACACCAGGCCCACATGTTCCACCATGCTAGATTTATTTCTAACTTGAATTGGATTTTAATTTCATAACTTAAAAATGCTAACACAATAAATTCAAATGGACTCCTTGATTTTATTTTCCCAACAAAACTAAAATTCTCTAAATAATTAAATTAACTCTTTAATTTAATTAGTTTAACTTTACTCCTTAAGTTAATTAAATCAACTGAACTCTTTAAGTTGACTTTAACTAATTAAATTGTCGCATAGCACCAATTAAATTAACTTATTAATTTAAATTGGCCTACTTTAAGTATTTAAATAATTTTGATTAATTTAACACTTAGATTAATCAACCCAAAGTGACCAATTGATAATTAGGCAGCCTGCTCTTTAATGTTTGTGTGGCACTAGGATCCAAATATTTTCAAAAAAAGAGAGAATAAACTAGCCCACACAACACCACAAGGATATAGACATGCATAGGATTCAAATTTAGAAAATGAGAAAACCTAGGTGAAAGCAAAAAAATGAAGTGCAAGAGTCCAACTCTTTCCAACTGTCAAACAGGCTATTCATTAGTACAGCAGGATCACCACTGATTTTCTCTTGGGTAGATTCCTCTATTTCGGTTGAAATGTTTACTAGAACTCCTCAACCCTTTGAAGATTTGTTAGTCCAAATTTCAAGTCGATCAGAATACTAGAGGTACACCCAAAACAAGCAAAAATCAGCTGTCAAAAACTGCTCCAATTAAGAGTAAGAGCAACCAAAATAGATTGCCTCTAATGTAAAAGTCCACACACCAAATCTATGGCCTATTCTATACATAAAGGCTGGAAAATCTATAAAGAATGAGGGGAGAAAGGCTGGGAATATTGAGGGGGAAGAAGGAGGGAAAAGGAGAGAGTGATGGGAGGTTAACAACTTAAATTTCCACTACACAATATTGTTAGGAGAAAATCACATAAAATGTGCACACCTCACATACACTTAGCCAGCTACCCTACCATATCTATATATAGGTGTGGTCAGACACCTTCCACAATGAGGTAATTTCAAGTGTCCTTTGCTTAGGTGGCCACTAACTTGTGATTCGTGAATAAGAGTATTAATTAAAGCATAAATTTCATCTAACGAAATGTCTTGCAATTAAATTCTAATTCTTATTAAATGAACTCTTCATTTAATAATTCTCCCAAAAATTATATCTCCAACTTAATTAAATTAAACATTTTAATTTAATCAATAATCTTTTGACTTAACTTTTAAGTCAAACCACTTAACAATTTAAGCTAGTCAAAATTAACTCAACCCTTAAATTCATTTTGATCAATTGGTAGTCATGTGATATCAATTAATTAATCTTTAATTAATTGATTTTAATTTAAATCTTAAATTAGTTTGACCAATTTAATATTTAAATTAATCAAGCCAAAGTGATTACAATTTCGCCTTTCTTCAATAAACTATGTCATTGGCTTTTGTGTGTGACCTATTTGGTTCTACCATTCATTGAAAATGGGCTCACAACTCTTTATGACTTTTGAATATCAAATATTCACTTTAGTTTAAACTCCTTTAAACTAAGCGACTCAATTCAATTAATCTCATTAATTGAAGAGTATCCAATTTCCACGACCAATGTCCAACCACAAGCCTATGGAGCCCAATTAATTAGCCAAAATGAATGCTCTTGAAAAACCATTTTAGCATTACATGTACCATGCAAATACGGTTCCTCCATCTGCCATCTTCCAAACAAGGCTTAGGGCAAGATATTTTTTGGCTCCTTAATAGCCTCGATACTATACTTCTATTTTTAATATTTGATTCCCTTTGTGACCTCAACTTTGAAAATGCCTTTTCAAATTATCACATCACCTTGCACAAGAATTTCTTGGAATCGATCACCATAGAACACTTAGGAAGTGCACCCATCCTTTACAAAGACGAGGAGTTAAATTACACCTTGGATCTCCCAAACCACCATGCCAAGTAGTTCATACCCAATCTCAATCCCAAAGACCTACTAAGTGGTCAAGAAAGAGTCAAAGTATGAAGATCGGACACAAGGTTACCATGGACCTTCAGATCAGAGGAATAGTAATATACATTAGTGTGTGCAAGAGAACTAACCACTACCAACTTGCCACTACAGCTATTTAGTGGATTCTTTGGTGGGTTTTCAGTGCCTTGTTCTCTAACATGCACCCACTAACATGCATCTATATCTCATATAGTTGCTCATGGAATAGAGCAATCTCCAATGCTTGGATTTATGCATAATTAGTGTAACTCTATCCGAATTTTAGATGCCTTTCTCATAGGATCCTATGACTTAGAAGATTTAAGATCATGACCTTATAGGACTTATTCCATGATCATCACCTAGTGTGTGATCAAGTCCTATAGTCTTGTGTGATCTGGAGGCTTCATCTAAATGTTAATAAAGTAAATAAAGAGCATAAAATGAAGATGGCTATATAAACAATATCATTCAATCAAAATTGTACCATGAGTGAAATAGTTTATAAGGCCAATCTCATTGAATTGCAGGGCACTATTCCAACAATCTTCCATTTTCCCTAAAGCCAATGCCTTATGGCCTTGAAACCCATTTTCATAAGATGTCCTCCAAAGACTTTTTGCTTTCAGGGGTTAAATTAATAGTTCTACTATATTCTTTTTTGAGGCAACTTTTATCCACTCAATTATCACCTCTATCAATTGATATCATATATAAAATGATAATGCATTTGATGTATCCGAATCCTTGATGAGATCTTGGCTCATGTGCCAATTTATCTTCTAAAGATAATTGTAGGCTCATGCATGCTGGCACTACATCTAACCTTTGGATGAAGTTTTTATCTAAACACCTTCTTTTGTGTTTACAAAACTACAAAGTATTTCACTTTAGTTATTTAAGCTATGGTGTCTAGTTGGAACTCTTCCAACACGCCATGATGCCATTAAGGCAAAATATGTATTCAAAAGTAGATATTAGGTCATCTACATTGGATTGGAAACTAATATCCAAACACTCCATGAGTTTCAATTCTCTATTATCGTATACTAAAAATAAGTCTTTAGTCCTTGTCAAGTACTTAAAGATTATTTTTACAGCTATCCAGCAACTCTCATTAAGATTAGATTGGAACCTACTTGTAACACTTAACGAGTGTGCCACATCTGGTCTAGTACACTAAACTGCATACATTATGCTTCCAATAGTGAAGGCATAAGGTATGTGAGACATTCTTCATTTCTCTTTCTCTGTCTTGGGGGCCATTGACTTTAAGAGACGAATGTCATGTCCCATGGGAAGGAATCCTCTCTTGGATTTTTCCATACTAAACCTCTTTAATATTTTTCCAATATTCGAGGTTTGAAAAAGCCCCAGTATCCTCTTCGATCTATCTCTATAGATATGTATTTTTAATACGTAGGATGCTTTTCCCAAATTGTTTATGAAGAATTGAGTAAATAACCTCACTTTAGTACACTATAACATTTCTCTCTTATTCTTAATGAGAAGAATGTCATCAACATAAAGAACAATAAACTGTACACAACTCGCATTAGCCTTTTGCACACACATGGTTCAGACATATTTTTTACAAAGATAAATAATTTGAATTTGTAATCAAAACGTATGTTCCAAGTTCGAGGTGCCTATTTGAGTCCAAAAATAGACTTGTGGAGTCTGTAAACCTTTTACTCACTCCCCTTGGATGTAAAACCTTGTGATTGCTAGATATGAATCTTTTCTTCAATGTCTATATTGAGAAAAGCTATTTTTATATCCATTTGTTATGCCTCATAGTCATAATATGTAGCTATGGCAAGTAAAATCTGAATGGACTTAAGCATAGCGATTAGTGAAAAGATTTCCTCAAAATCGATACCAGGTCTTTGAGTGTAACCATTTTCCATTAGTCGCATCTTAAAAGTCAACACGTCTTCATCTACCTTAAGCTTCTACTTGAAGATCCACATGCAACCAACTAGAACTATTTTCTTTGGTGGATCTACCAAAGTCCATACTTTGTTTGAGTACATAGAGTTCATTTCAGATCTCATGGCTTCGAGCCAACGTCCTAAATCTATGTCCAATATAGCTTCCTCATAGTTCATTAGATCTCTATCCAATTAACTCTTCTCATGAAGAAATTTAAACTTTTTGGGTTATTTCTTGATCCAGTCTGACCTTCTCAGAGGTTGTGTACTAGGCTCTTTGATATTTATTTATTTCTACTATTTGTGGGATTTATTGATTGTCTTGAACTTCACCAAGTTCAATTACAACACCTTTTCTATCTTATAGAAATTCCTTTACCAAAAAGGTGTCATTCCTCAAAACAAACACATTTTATCCTAAGGGATCATAAATGTAATAACACATAGACTCTCTTAGGTATCCCATAAACTTGCACAAGGTGAATTTACTATCAAACCTATCTTCCACTGTCCATCTCACGTAGGTGAGAGATCCCCAAACCCTTAGATAGCAGTAAAAAGGTGTTTCACCATGCCATATCTCATATGGTATTTTTGGTACCAACTTTGAAAGGACTACTCTTCACTGCCGTCATTAAGGCATATCCTTAAAAGGATATAGATACATTAAAAAAGCTTATTATGGAACGTACCATGTCCAACAAAGTACTGTGTCTTCTCTCGACTACTCTATTGTGTTGGGGTGAACTAAGTAGAGTCCATTGATAGAGAATCTCATTCTCCTTTAGATAATCCAAGATATGGTACTTAGGTATTTTTTCTCTCAATCCAATCGAAGGGCTTTAAACTAAATTCCTTTTGCTTTTGTACTTCATTGTTATATTATTCAAACTTTTCAAAGCCCTCAGACTTGTACTTCATAAGATACATTTATCCAAACCAACTATTACCATCAGTGAAGATAATGAAGTAAGAATAGCCTTCTCTCCCACTAACTTTTAGTAGTCCACAAACATCTATCTAGGTCAAATCCAAAAGATTCGTGGAGTGCTCCGTTTGTCCTACAAAAGGAGCTTTGGTCATTTATCCTTTCAAACAAGATTCACAAGTAGGAAGGTCATCAGTGCCACTAACATTTAGTGCTTTGAAAGCTTTTAACTTGTTCATCCTATATTTTTGGAGATATGACCAAGTCTTGCATGTCATAAGATGGCATCTTCTTGGATATCTAATTTGCTTACTTAGTTGAAAGTACATTAGTGATGGTTAAGAATTCGATATGTACAATACTTTGTTAAGTGTACCATTAGCAATTAAAGAACCCATTCTTTAATGCCTTCAATCTTCCATTTGATATAGAAGGATCAAATCCTTTGCTATCTAAAACAGGAATTGAAATAATGTTCCCAATAATATATGGTGCATTATAACGAAGGTCCAATACAAGTATGGAGTTCTGTAAGTCTAACTTATTGTATGCCTTCGGCTTTGGATACAATTTTTGCACCTAAGCTAAAGTGGTGGATCATATCCACATCACTTGGTTCTATTATTTTTTTCATTCTTTATAACAACTTACAAAGAAAAGAACCACATGCGATATCATATATCTATGAGGAAGAAATTAACCTAAAATGCACTTCAATAAAGTGTATACCCTTCTTAAAGATTGCAAGGTATTCCTTGCAATAATACTTCCAATGGCCTATTTTTCCTAAGTAGAAACAAATAATATCTACTATTTCCTTTATAATCTTCTTGACCACTTCAAATACCTTTAATGGTTGTTTTCCCTTAGAGGAAGAACCTTGCTTCCTTTTATGTCTCTTTCTAGTATCCCTTGGACCTATAGACGTGGAGGAGGAAACAAGTGTCAAAGGTTTGCCTTTATTATGGTATTCTCCTTCTAGATCAACACTTTGATCAATAAAACTTAGTAAGGATGTGAGGATCAAATCCTTATGAAGATCACTGTCCATCACTATGTCCAAGTAGAAAAGCTTTTCCAAGCCTATTCATCTTTAGACCGTAGTCGATGACACATGACTTTCCATCCATCCTAGATTGAAAAGTCTCCTTTGACAACATGAACTTCTCATACATCATTTACTTTACAACTTTTTGTAAATTTTTGACCAAAGTACCATTCATGTGTCCTTAAGACTTTTAAAGTTTCTAGATGCCATCATGAGACTAAGGGATAAGATGATCCTAAGCCTAATTCTTGAAGTTTTCATGTGTCTGTAGATCTACATTAATCCTAAAGAGGTTAGGAGTACTATGATATAGGATATATATCTACTTGTAGGAATCTAGAGCGATTTTCAAGGTTAAGTCAATTATAGAAGTTTGGCCCAGTTGATTTATAGGTTTCCAAAATAACATTGAGTGGAATTATTAGCCATTCTTGAGATTTCACAAATCATCAAAGACAAAAAAGTGAATATAAGCATGTGATTGAATTTGATATTAAAAACATGTTCATGATCTTTTGAGCATGTTTTCCTCCTACTATCATATCAAATTCTTCACCCCCAAGAAGAATTTGGAAAATCAAATTTTCTAGTGAGAATCAAGACTTTAATGACTTGCCAATGGACCCCCATGACCGAGTGCCATCCACAAGCAATCGAAGGGTAAGCAACTTTTGCCAATTGCATCTTATGCAACTCTTGATATATTTTGCCTCACGTTTTATATAGAACCACGTGACTGGGCGACATTTATACTACTAAGTGTTAAGTTCAACCCACCAATCATATTTTGATTCAAGATGGCCTCACGACATCCCCTATGACTGAGTGCCAATGTGTGAGGGTTCTTAAGTCAAAGGTGCATCTCATGCTAAGTGTATGCTCACAGCTTTCTTCCTAAGTGTGATCCCTATGATCGAGTGCCATCACACAAAATCAGTTGTATTGTCATGGCATACACTATTGGTGGAAGGCTTGGGTTAATTAAAACTCTTTTAATTTATATCCATTTAAACTTAATGTATGAAAACACTTAGACCTTCTAAGTTGAGGGTTTTTGCTTGCAAAGATCTCATCATTTTTATCTTCTTATTTAGGTTCTCTATATTCTAATTATGTAACTCATACATCAATAAGATATGGAAAGCATAAATAAGTAAATAACCTAGCATTCTCCTAGGGTGGGATGACCATGAGCCTAACCAAGTGATGCACTCAGAGCATAGGTGCATCACTTTGGTTGATTTTAAGTGGGTTGAATTAAGCTAAACTATTACATGAGAGTATCCTATACATTCATGGGTCTTCAATTAGCCTCTATGCCTCCATAAGACTCCTTGATTCATGCAACATTTACATAAATGAAAATCCTCACTCCTAGTAGTTCTACTATCATAATTTTTACAAGATAGAACAAGAGGCATGCAAGCCCCATTTAATACAACCCATTTCAACAATTAAAATAAATAAAATCAATATTAGAGGCTCATGATGATCCCCATTCATTCATAATTCATTCAACATTTAAATAAACAATAAATAAACCATGAAGTGACATCCAATTCCAACAATTAAGTACTAATCAAATTAACAAATAATTGGTCGTGCAAAAACAAGCATAACATTTATGCATCATATTTTTTCCATATTTGGAGATCAACTTAAACAAGTTTTAAAAGCAATTAAATGTGTCCAACACATTTTTTTGAGAGTTTGCACAATATTTATGCAACCATCATGTGCATTTCAACACCACCTTGGTCACTAAAGGAATCTAAAGAGCTCAAAATTCACTTAAGACCAAACAGGGCACTACTGGCTGAGGTAAGTTCAAGGTTGGGCAGCAACCAATGGGTCACAGCTTTGCTATGAGCTGCCAATTGCCAACAGCACCCCTGTTTTGGGGTCAAGTGCAAATCAAGTCATTTTTGGCTCAACTTTTGTACACCAAGATTTTTAGAACAACTTCTAAATATCAAAACACACAAAATGGATAAATATTTCAGATTGAAACACTCTTTAAAATTGAAATATCAAGCACCCAAAGAGGCTTGAAAAATAAGTTTAAGCAAAAATCATATTCTTAAAAAATCACCAATTATATCTAATCTTATTGGACCCAAAAATGACCAAAACAACTTAAGGCCATTCATAACATGCCATATCAGAATATAACATTCACCAATGCTAAATAAAAAATTTAACATCAAAAAATTGAATCAAAACATGCCTGTTATATGATTTAATAATTGAAGTACACAATAGCGTGATTCAATCCATCAATCAACGAGCCACAAGCAAGATCATCCATACATTCCAACCTATCATATGGATAGAGTACATGGTGATTTTGATCAGTTCTTCACAAAATCTAATCATCCAAGCCAAGAAAAATCTAAATCTATGCATGAATATGGCTCCGATACCACTTGTAAGTTTATGTGGCATTAGGGTCCAAATATTTTTACAAAAACTGAAAACAAAATGGTCCACACAAACACCCCAAGGATCAAAAAATGCATAAAATTCATATTTGGATAGCTAAAATACCTTGGTGATGGAAAAAATGAAGAGCAAGAGTTAAACTCTTTCCAACCGTCAAATAGGCCATTCACTGGCGCAGCAGGATCACCACCATTTTTTTCTTGGATAGACTTCTATGTTTGGGATGAAATTTTAACTAAAGCTCCTAAACTATTTGAATATTCTATAGTCTAAATTTTAGGTCTCCAAGCAAAGGCAAAAACTGGTTGCTAGAAACAGCTCCAGTCAAGAGTAAAAAGCAACCAAAATAGATTGCCTCTAATGCAAATGTCCACACACCAAATCAATGGACTATTCTCTATAGAAAGGCTGAAAAATATGCAAAGAATGAGGGTAGGAAGCCTAAGAATATTGTGGTGGAAGGAGAAGAGAGAAGAAAAGAGTGATGGGAGATTAACAACTTAGATTCCCATTACACAATATTATTGGGAGAATATCACACAAAATGTGCTCACCTCATGCTCTACCTAGCCAGCCACTCAGCCACTCACTATATCTATATATATAGGAATGTTCACAGACCTCCCACAAGGAGGTGATGCCAAGTGTCTTTTGCTTAGGTGGCCATTAACTTTGGGATTAGTGAATTTAATTGAAGCACAAATTTCATCTAATGAAATGTCTTACAATTAAATTCTAATTCTTATTAAATTAAATCCTCATTTAATAATTCTCCCAAAACATTATCTCCCCAACGTAATTAAATTAAACACTTTAATTTAATTAATAATCATTTGACTTAACTCTTAAGTCAAAGTGCTTAATATTTTAAGCTAGTCAAAATTAACTTAATCCTTAAATTAATTTTAACCAATTGGTAGTCATGTAATATCAATTAATTAATCTTTAATTAGTTGATATTAATTTAACTCTTAAATTAAGTTTGACCAATTTAACATTTAAATTGATCAAGTCAAAATGACTACAATTTTAGCTCCTTAAAAAATGATCATGAATTTTCTAACTCTTAAAAAATTCACCTTTCTTCAATAGGCCATTTTATTGGCTTTTGTGTGTGATCCATTAGATTCTATCATTCATTGGATATGGGCTCACAACTCCTTGTGACTTTGGAATATCAAATATTCACTTTAGTTTAAACTCCTTCAAATTAAGCGACTCAATTCAATTAATCTCATTAATTAAAGAGTACCCATTTTTCATGGTCGATGTCCAATCTCAAGCCCATGGAGCCCAACTAATTGGCCGAAATGAATGCTCTTGAAGAACTATTCTAGCATTATGTGTACCATGCAAATACAGTCCTTTCGTCTCTTATCTCCCAAAAGAGGCCTAGGAAAAGATATTTTTTGGCTCCCTAATAGCCTTGATACTATATTTCTATTCTTAATGTTCGATTTCTTTTGTGATTTCATCTTTGGAAATGCCTTTCCAAATTTTCATATCACCTTGTGTAAGAATTTCTTGGAATCAATCATTATAGAACACATAATAGCTGCACTCGCCCTTCATAAAGATAAGGAGTTGGATTTCATTTTGAATCTCACAAATCTCCATGACAAGTAGTTCATACCCAATCTTAGCCTAAAAGACCCGCTAAGTGGTCAAGGAAGAGTCAAAGTATGAGGGTTGAACACAAGGCTACCATTGACCCTCAGGTCAGAGGACTAATAATATGCATTAGCATAAGTTGGAGAATTAGCCACTATCGACTTGCTACTATGGCTATCTAGTGGATTTTCTAGTGTATTTTTAGTGATTTTTTCTCTAATAAACATGTACTAATATGCACCTATATCTCCAACCCTTGGATTTATACATCATTAGTGCAAGTTTATCCAAATCTTAGATGCACTTTCTCATAAGATCCTATGACTTGGAAGATTTAAGATTGCGACCATGTGAGACTTATTCCATGAACACCACCTAATACGTGACCAAGTCCCATAGTCTTGTGTGATCTAGGGGCTTCATCCAAATGCTAGTAAAGTAAATAAAGTGTGTAAGATGAAGATGGCCACATAAAGAATATCATTCAATCAAGATTGTACCATGAGTGAAATAGTTTACAAGGCCAATCTCATCATATAGGGCACTATTCCAACAACATATATAAGAGATTCCTAAACTTTGAGATATTAGTAAAAGTGTTCTTTGCCATACCACATCTCATATGGTGTCTTTAGCACCGACTTTGAAGGTACTATACTTAGTAAATTCGCCGTCATCTATAAGGCGTATCCCTAAAAGGATATAGGCACATCAAAAAAGCTCATCGTGGAACATGCCATATCCAACAAGGTACAGTTTCTTCTCTTGGCTACTCCATTTGGGGCATGCTGGGTAGAGTTCATTGAGAGAGAATCCTATTCTCTTTTAGATGATCCAAGAATTCGGTACTTAAGTATTCACCTCCTTAATCAGATCGAAGACCTTCAATATTAAGTCTCTTTTGCTTTTCTACTTCATTCTTATACACTTTGAACTTTTCAAAGGACTTTGTAAGATACACATGTCCATACCTACTATAATCATCAGTGAAGGTGATAAAGTAAGATAGCCCCTCTCCTACTAACTCTTAGTAAACCACAAACATCCGTATGAATCAAATCCAAAGGGCTTGTGGAGTGCACTATTTGTCTTACAAAAGGAGCCTTGGTCATTTTTCCTTTCAAACAAAATTCACAAGCAGAAAGGTCCTCAATGACACTAACATTTAGTGCTTTAAGAGCTTCCATCTGGTTCATCCAATTTTTGGAGATATGCCCAAGTCTTATATGCTATAACATGGTATCTTCTTGAATATCTAATTTTCTTACTTAGTTGAAAGTGTATCAGTTTACCATGAGAAATTAAAGAACCCATTCTTTAATACCTTCAATCTCTCACTTGATATAGAAGGATCAAATCTTTCATTATCTAAAACAAGAATTGAAATAATGTTCTCAACAATATGTGGTACATTATAACAAAGGGTCAATACAAGTATGGAATTCCCTAAGTCTAACATATTGTACGCCTTTGACTTCGGTCACAACTCTTGCTCTTTAGCCAAAGCGGTGGATCATATCCTCATCACTTAGTATTATTCTTCTTTCTATTCTTTGCAACAACTTACAAAGAAAAGAACCACATGCGATATCATATATTCATGAGAAAGCATTCATTCTAAATGCAATTCAATAAAGTTCATGCCTTTCTCAAGGTCTGCAAGGTATTCCTTGCAAGTGTGCTTCCAATGGTTTATCTCATCGAAGTAGAAACTAATAATATTGACTATATCGGCTATGATCTTTTTGACTCCTCCAGATGCCTTTAATAGTTGTTTTCCCATAGAGGAAGAACATTTCTTTCTTTTTCCTCCATTTCTAGCACCCCTAAGATCCATAGACTTGGAGAAAGCAAAAAGTATCAAAAGTTTGCCCTTGTCAAGATAATCTCTTTATAGAACAACACTTTGATCAATAAAACTTAGTGAGGATATGAGGATCAAATCCATAGAGATCATTGTCCACCACTACGTCCAAGTTGAAAAGCTTCTCCAAGCTTAGTCATCTTTAAACTATAGTCGATGACATATGACCTTACATTTATCTGAGCTTGAAAAATCTCCTTTGACAACATGAACTTCTTATACCTCATTTGCTTTACAACTCTTGTAAACTTTAACTAAGGTACCATTCATATGTCTTTGAGACTTTTAAAGTTTATAGATGCTATCATGAGACTAAGGAAAATGGACAATCCTAAGCCCAATTCGTAAACTTTTTACGTATCTCTAGATCTATATGAATCCTAAAGGGATTAGGAATATCATAATAGAAGACTTATATCTACTTCTAGGAATATAGAACGATTTTTGAGGTTAAGTTATTCATAAAAGTTTGGCCCAGTTAGTTTATTAGTTTCCATAATAATGTTGAGTGGAATTATTAGCCATTCTTGAGATTTCAAAAATCCTCAAAGGCGAAAAAGAGATTATAAGCATGTGATTGAATATTGATATTGAAAATATGTTTATAGTCTTTCAAGCATATTTTTCTTTTACTATTTTATCAAATCCTTCATGCCCTAGAAAAATTCAAAAAACCAAATTTCCTAATAAGAATCAAGACCCCAATGACTTGCCAATGGACTCCCGTGATCAAGTGCCATGCAGTAGCAACCAAAGAGTAAGCAACTTTTGTTAATTGCATCTCCTGAAACTCTTGATGTATTTTACCTCACTTTTCATATAAATCCACATGATTGTGTGCCATCTATATTACTAAGCGTTAAGTCTAACCCATCAATCAATCTTCAATTCAAGATGGCCTCATGACATCTCTCATGACTGAGTGCTAATGTGTGAGGGTTTTTAAGTCAAAGGTGTATCTAATGCAAAGTGTATGCTTACAGCTTTTCTCCTAAGTGTGACCCCTATGACCAAGTGCCATCACACAAAATTGGTATCATTGTCATGGCATACACTATTAGTGAAGGCTTACATTAATTAAAACTCTTTTAATTTGCATCCATTTAAACTTAATATTTGAAAACACTTAGACATTCTAAGTGGAGGGTTTTGCTTGCAAATATCTCATTATTTTTATCTTCTTATTTTCGTTCTTTATATCCTAATAATATTTCTCATACATCACTAAGATATGGAAAGCATAAATAAGTAAATAGCCTAGCATGCTCCTCAGGTAAGATGACCATAAGCCTAACTAAGTGATGTACTCAGAGCTATAGGTGCATCACTCAATTGATTTTAGATGGGTCAATTAAACTAAGCTATTACATGAGTGTATCCCATATATTCATAGGTCTTTAAGCTTCCTTGGATCCTCTTTGCTCTTTGCAACTTTTACAAGAGAAAGAAATCCTCACTCCTAGCAATTCTACTCTCATAACTTCTACAAGATAGAATAAAAGGCATGCAAGCCCTATTAATACAACATATTTCAACAACTTGAAATAAATAAAATTAATATTATACAGCTCATGATCATCCCAATTCATTCATCATCCATTTAATATTTAAATGAAAAATAAATAAATCAAGAATTGGCATTAAATTCCAACAATTAAGTGCTAATCATATTAACAAATAATCAGTCATGCAAAAACAAGCATAACACTTATGCATCATATTTTTGCCACAATTGGAGATCAACTCTAACAAGTTTTAAAAGCAACCAAAAAGTATCCAACATAATTTTAAAATATTGCACAACATTTTTGCAACTAGTGTATGTGTTCCAAAACAAGTTTGATTAGTGAAAACACTAAAGAAAAGCTCAAAACCTATCCCAAATGCAACTAGGGGCTGCTAGTCGAGGCTTGTACACTATTGGACAGTAGCTCTTGGCCACTATCCTGCTGAGGGCTGCCAAGAGCTAATAGCACCCCTGGTTTGAGGTTTATGGTCAAGTAAAGCCAATTTTGGCTCAACTTTCGTGCACCAAGAATTTTAGAACAACTTCTAAACATCGAAACACACAACATAGATGAAACTTTTAATACTAAAATATCAAATGTCCAAAGATGCTTGAAAAATAAGTTTAAGCAAGAATCATATTCTTCAAAAATCTCCAATTATATCAAATCTTATTGGATCCAAAAATGACCAAAACAACTTAAGGCCATTCACAAGAACAAATCGTTGAAGCCAAGCAAAATCCAAATCCATGCATGAATATAGCTCTGATACCATTTGAAGGTTTATGTGGCATTAGGATCCAAATATTTTCAAAAAAAAAACAAAAACTAAATAAACTAGCCTATAAAACACTACAAGGATCTAGACATGCATAGGATTCAAATTTAGAAAAGGAAAATACTTGGGTGAAAGTAGAAAAACAAAGAGCAAGAGTCAAACTCTTTCCAACCATCAAATAGGCTCTTCACTAGTGCAACAGGATCACCACCAATTTTTCCTTGGGTAAACTCTTCCATTTGGGCTGAAATGTTTATTGGAACTCCTAAACCCTTTGAAGATTCTTTAGTATAAATTTTAGACCGATCAGAACAATAAAGGTACTCCCAGAAGAAGCAAAAATTGGCTGCCAGAAATTGCTCTAATCAAGAGTAAGAGCAACAAAAATAGATTGCCTCTAATGTAAAAGTTCACACACCAAATCTATGACCTATTCTCTATAGAAAGGCTGGAAAATTTATAAAGAATGAGGGGAGAAAGGCTGGAAATATTGAAGTGGAAGGAGGAGGGAGAAAGAGAAAGTGATGGAAGGCTAACAACTTAAATTTCCACTACACAATATTGTTGGGAGAAAATCACACAAAATGTGCACACCTCACATACATCTAATCGGCCACTCTATCATATCTATATATAGGAGTGGTCACACATCTCCTGCAATGAGGTGATGCCAAGTGCCCCTTGCTTAGGTGGCTACTAACTTGTGATTAGTGAATAAGAATATTAATTTAAGCACAAAATTTTATCTAATGAAATGTCTTGAAATTAAATTTTAATTTGTATTACATGAACTCTTTATCTAATATTTCTTCCAAAAATTATCTCTCCAACTTAATTAAATTAAATATTTTAATTTAATCAACAATCATTTGACTTAATTCTTAAGTTAAAGCACTTAACAACTTAAGCTAGTCCAAATTAACTCAACCCTTAAATTAATTTTGACCAATTGATAGTCATGTAACATCAATTAATTAACCTTTAATTAATTGATCTTAATTTAACTCTTAAATTAATTTGATCAATTTAACATCTAAATTGATCAAGCCAAAGTGACTATAAATTTGCCTCTTCCAAAATTCGATCATGAATTTTCTAACTCTTAGAAAATTCTCCTTCATTTAATAGACATGTCATTAGCGTTTATGTGTAACCCATTAGGTTTTGTTATTCATTGGACATGGGCTCACAAATTCTTGTGACTTTTGAAATATCAAATATTCACTTTAGTTTAAACTCCTTTAAACTAAGTGACTCAATTCAATTAATCTCATTAATTGAAGAATACCCAATCTCTGTGGTTGATGTCCATCCTCAAGCCCATGGAGCCCAAATAATTGGCCAAAATGAATACTTTTGAAAAACCATTCTAGCATTATACGTACCATGCAAATAAGGTCCTTCCATCTCCTATCTCCCAAAAAAGGCCTAAGGCAAGATATTTGTCGGCTCTCTAATAGCTTTGATACTATGCTTCTATTTTTAATGTTTGATTCTCTTTGTGACCTTATCTTTGGAAACACCATTCCAAATTTTCACATCAACTTACACAATAATTTCTTGGAATCGATCATCATAGAACACATAGGAGATGCACTTACCCTTCATAAAGACGATAAGTCAGATTTCATCTTAGATCTCACAAACCTCCATACTAAGTAGCTCATACCCAATCTCAACCCAAAAGACCTACGAGGTTGTCAAAGAAGATTCAAAGCATGAAGACCGAGCACAAGGTTACCATGGACCCTCAAGTTAGAGAACTAATAATATGCACTAGCATAAGCAGAAGAACTAGCCATTATCAACTTACCACTATCACTATCTAGTAGATTCTCCAATGGATCTTTAGTCCTTTGTTCTCTAACAAGCACTTACTAATATGTACTTGTATCTCATACAATTGGTCATGGAATGGAGCAATCTCCAACCTTTAGATTTATGCATCATTAGTCTAAATCTATCTGGATCTTAGATGCCCTATCGCATAAGATCCTATGACTTGGTAGACTTAAGATCATGACCTTGTAAGACATATTCTATGATCACCACCCAATGTGTGATCAAGTCCTGTAGTCTTGTGTGATCTAGGGATTTCATCTAAATGCAAGTGAAGTAAATAAAGAGCATAAGAGGAAGATGGCCACATAATGAATATCATTCAATCAAGATTGTCTTCTAATGAAATAGTTTACAAGGCCAATCTAATTGGTTTGTGGGGTACTATTTCAGCAGCTCTCTCTCTCTCTCTCTTATGCAAAAACTGCCCAAGTATCTAACTCCTTAGAAACATTTCTCCTATCAAATAAGAACTTTTTTAGACTTTTGTATGTGACCTATTTGGTTCACCAATTCATTAGACATGAGATCACAACTCTTTGTGATATTTTAAATATTAAAAATATTTGAATTAGTTTAAACTCATTTAAACTAATAACTCTATCAATTAATCTCTATTAATTAAAGAGCATCTAATCTCCATAGTCGATGACTAGCAACAAACTTATGGGACCCCACAAATTGAATGAATGAATTATTTTGAGATGAACCATTACTACTTACAAATGCCATGCAAAAACAGTTATTTTACTACTTATCTCTTGAAAGAGACCTAGGGAAAGATATTTGCTAACTCCCTAGTAACCTCAATAGCTATGTATCTATTCTTGATGTTTGATTTTCCATTATGACCTCAGCTTTGGAAAACTCATTCTTCAAATTGTCATATCACCTTGTGCAAAGATTTCTTAGAATTGATCATCTTAGAATAAAAAGGAGATTAACCTGTTCATCATAAATGGGCAAAATAGATCCCATCTTGGCACACACCAACCTCTATACCTTGGTAGCTTGTGCCCAACCTAAGACCTGGGTGACCTACTACATGGTCGGATCAAAACCAAAGTAGAGAGGCCTAAGTACAAGGTTACTATAGAACCTCAAGTCAAAAAACTAATTATATGTACTATCATAGGCTAGCGAGCATCCCACTACCAACATGCCACTATAGCTACCTCATGGATTCTCTAAGCAGGTACTCAGTAAACTTATTTTCTAACAAGCACCCATTAACATGCATCCATGTCTAACATAGATTTGAAAGTAAGAGTAGGTTAAGGATCTATACTATAAAAGCATAAAAAGGCTAAATATAACTTAGCTACTCCACTCCAAGGATATAATCATAAATGTAATCAGCATTTAAGTCCCAAAAATTTAACTTGAAAGCTAAATCCAAAGATAGGAGGAAAAAGATCCAATGAACTCTTTAAAGGTGCAATCACGCATAGCAGAAAGTCACCAATGGTTGACCGCATTCAATAACCCCACAATTGCTCAAATTTTAAAGAAAGCACCTCAACACACCAAGGACGATTCAATAAAATATTTGTGTAAATCAGAACTTCCAAAGTCCTTCAAATCTACCACGAAAGTTACCAGACAGCAACAGTTCACCAAAGAGCACCAACTCCCCCAAGTGTTGGACCTATAATTTAATAATCCACATACCTAAATATAGCTCTAATCAACCTAAAATCTACTAGACAATGAGAGAATAAAGGTGAGGGAGTGGCGGTCAAAGAGGAATTGATGAGGTAAAGTATTTGGAAAGTGTGAACCTTTAACACATGAAATGCCACATTTTTAGAGGGAAAAAGGTAATCTAGTGAATTACCATATAATGGCTAGCCACCTTGGATATTTATAGAGATGATGGTGTGATGCAAGTTGGCATTACACCTCCCATGCTTGTTGGCAACTCGCCAACTTGCATGTGAATTTGAATTTCACATGCATTTGTATGTAATTAGCATCTACATTTCATCTTATGAAATGTAATACAAATTAACTCTAAATTAATTTCAAATGAACTTTTCATTTGAATTTTCCTCCAAAATCCAAATACTCATTTTAATTAAATTAACTTTTTAATTTGATTAATTAGCTTGACTTAACTTACTACAACAAATTACACTTTTAGTAACGAATAATTTCATTACCATAATGCTAAAATTTGTTACCCAAAATATTGGTAATGAAGTTTTTGTTACTGAAGTTTTGTGCCCTAAAGCCCATTGCAAAAAGTTTTAGTAACAAAATTTATGATTTGCTATGAATGATGATCTTATGGAGGCGAAATGAATCATCACAAAAAGTTTTGTATTAGAGACAAAATAATGTTAGTTATGATATATTTATATAGCATAACGACATATGAAATACCTAGTTACCAAAACGTTGGTAGTTTTGTCACCTTTTATTTTTTGTTACCAATGCGTATTATAATAATATTATTATTTAATTAAGTATAGTTACTAATTATTTATGTAACAAAATATTTGGTTATAAATAGTTAAATAATATTTTAACTCAAAAATAAGCATTTCATTTTTAATGGAATAGATAATTAAGAGTTTTGTTACAAAAGAGTTTGAAAGTTTTGTTATATTTAACCCCTGACGGGTGGGCCCAACATTAATTGGGCCATTTTTGGGCTAGAAGGACCACTGCACCTTGCCCGCCTCGCTCATGCACTCGCCAGCCCACTCATACCCACAACCCTATTGAAATGGCAACCAATAGGCTAGAGAACACTAGGCCCAATAATATTTGGGCTAAAAGGACCAATGCACTTGGCCTGCTCTGCCTACTCGCCTGCAGTTGACCCACTCTGCCTACATCAACCCCCTTGCTAGAAATGAAAACTTAAAATCTGCTTCAACAAGGACTTGAACCTGTGTCTACAACAAGGAGCTTAGCAACTTGGCTACAATTGATATTTGTTAATATAGATATGTGCAGAGATACTTATTAAGTTTAGCTTACCTCGTTTAACTGACGAGCTTGAATTGTTCACGAATCATTTTGTTTCATTTGTACCCCTAATTCTTTATGTAAATAAAATAAAATTATAAAAAATATTAATTGAAAGAGTGCAAGGTGTGAAGTTTTTTACACTATTAGAAACAAGTTTTGAAAATTAATGATATGACATAATTAGTTTATTAGCATATTTTAGAATAATATTTTATTTTTAAAAATAAAATAATAATTGTCATTTGAATAGATAAAATAAGAATATCAAATAGTGAACTAAAAGAAATAAACCAAAAGTGTGGGATAATTATATAACATAGCTGCATTAAGCAAAGAAATTTCATTACATATATGTATATATAAATTGTCAGGTAGAGGAGTATTATATTTGCATTGTGAATTTCAGCTAAAAAAATACTATAACAATTCATTTCATTAATAATATATAATATTAACAGACAGCTAGAAATATAGACTAAGTGGGTGTTTGGCTAAGTTTTTAATGAAAAGATATTATAAGAATTTTTTAAGCTCATAAAAATATCAGATTTTATCTTTTAAAATAAGCATTGCAATGTATGAATAAAATAAAGGCTTAAAATTCATACATTCTAAATTATTACAGGAGTATATTCAAATTTTAAAACAAGTGAATACCACTTTACATTTTGTAGAAGAGTTAATAATATAAAACACTTTATTTTAGAAATTTATAAAAAAATATTTATAAAAAATAATTGGCATTACATATATATATTAAAAAATTACGAACAAAACCCTTTAAAGTAAAATACAAAAGGCAATCTAATAAGCAAAAGAAGCAATATTATTAATTGCGGTGGTTTAGAAAAATTAGGGCAAAATTATTCATTCAGTGGAGATTACACTAACCGCCACCATTTACTATGAATTCCATGGCAGTTTTTTGAAACCATCGATAAATGACTAATTCAGGGGTAGTTTGGATAAATTGTCACTTAACTACCGTCAAATTAATATTTTGCGACGGTTGAGACAAGTCATCGCAAAATATATGCCACAATTAACCTATTTTCTTGTGGTATATATATAATATATAAGTAAATAAGTATGAATAAAAAATTATATTGTATATATATTTATAAATATTAAATATTATTTAATTCAGAATGAATAAATAGAAAAAATAGATAAAAACAAAAGCAATTCAAATTTTATTGATAAATTTATATATATGTATATTATATATGTGTGAATAAGTATAAATAGAAAAAATAAGTATACATTTATGAATAATTAGAAAAAAAAAGATAAAAATAAAATATTATTTAAAATTTTATAGATAAAATTATAAATGTATGTGTGTGTGTATAAAATGAGAATATATGAAATAATGAGAAATGAGAAACAATGATAAATTTATATATATGTATAAAATGAGAAATATATGAAATAATGGAATAAGAGAGAAATAAGAATAAAAAGAAAGAAAAGAATGGAAAACAAAAAACAAAAAATAAAATATGATAATAAAAAGTTATTTAAATTGAATTGTATGCATGTGAAATGATTAAAGATAAATTGGTCTTTTTATATTAAAAAAATTATGTTAAATGGGCAACAACTAGCAGGGGGGGTGTGGTTTTATAAAACATAAGGAAGTTGTTTTGTATATTTTTTTTTCATAGGAGAGTTTGATGCTTATTTCACAAATCACATGGGGGTAAATAGCAACTAGCGCAATATAATTATTACTATTTCAATGGAGCCCTTACTTTGTTTTTTGGTGGGGGGAGGGGGGCAACATACTGTTTGGTTGTATTGAAAAAATTACATTTTTGGTGCCATTGGATGGAGAGTTTACACTTTTGATACTTAAGTTGACACTTGTAAAACCAAAACTCTAAATGTTTTAACACATTTGGGACATGATCTCAACTTCTATTAGTGTCCAGGCAAAACCATTAAATTAAAAAAAAAAATTAATTTCCCAGCAACTAAATTATTTATAAAAATTCCACAAAATTTGAAATTACCAATCAAACTTAAAATATGATTCATAATACACTTAATAGACTCATAACAAACTTTTTCAAACTTAATTAACTAAAAGCAGCGACAAAATTTTAAGCTATCGATCATAATAAAACACAATATACATATCATGATTCAACCCTTGAAAACCCAACAAAATTATACAAGCCTCAGATCCTAATTAGTAGTTTTGACATATCACAACATCTCTATTCCAAACTTAGCATTCGAGAGATCTTAAACTTACACATAAGCACCTAGTCAATTATAAATTGTATCTCTTCTTCAGCCTAAGCTAAAGATCCACATTCGCCATTTTATCCTGTCTGGAAAACATGAATAGTATGGGGGTAAGTCCGAAGGACTTAGTGAGGGATATTCTTAATAATAAATAATGGGGATATGTTGAGGGAAAATTCACCCAACAAATCATCAATTTATATTCAAAAAAGAAATGTATCAAGAACAAGCAAGAATAATCAATAATAAGTTCGATAAGTAGACATTGACAAGTCCAAGAACAAACAATATCAAATTCAAGACATCTAATAGATACTAACTCAGGGTTGTAATTATTAGCTCGAATAGCCCGGGATCATCTCAACCTATTCTACTCGAAAGGTATAGAGCATCTCAATCGATCATAGTCGAGAGGAAATATAGACGGCTCGTCTGACACATACAACAAACCCGATGCAGACCAAGAAGCTACACCATCCTTATTGCTCCAAGAGCAAACATAAATAATTAGAGTATGATCAGAACAGAACAAACCTGAATGTAATATGCAGTCTAACAAATCAGAACAAACCTGCATATAGGAATCTCCTTACACCAATCAAACAAATACTCCTAAAGCGTGATAACTTGGCAAACAATTGGTGTGCTCATATGGACCGTATGGCACACTACGAATACCTAAGTGAGCTACTTAGCATACCCCTGATACTTAAGTAGATGGCTTAGCATATCATGGACACCGGAGTAGACTGCAAGGCATGTCCCATGTGTCCCAGCATTCCGTATAGGATTAGCACTTAGCCCACATGAATTCTCCAAATGAGTACAATAAGTATAACATATACAAACCAGTAATTGGTTGTTGACAAGGCAATTTATAGACTAGCAAGTATGGATAAGCCAGCAGATCAGATAACAAGTACAAGTACACTAGTATGCCAGCAAGGCATCTGATAACAAGTTCAAGACAGATAACGATCAAGACAAGTACCAAACATGACAGAAGGAGTTCTAGTCGCCAAAACAGATAGAAAACAAAATTGATATTAGAAATAACCCTCATAGGGATATTCAAATCAAGAAACTGATAACAGATAACAAATTAGATCTCAAATAATTTTGAGTACGTATAGAAACAGAAAACCCACACAAGGGTTCATCACAAGTAATAGATAGAGAAAAAAAAGCCAGATTGGTAGACCCTCATAAGGTGCAACAATTTCAGAGCAAGTTAAACAAAGTAATACCTAGAGTAGGAGACCCTCACCTTCGTAGTCTCAAAAAACTGCAATCATTGTTAACAATCTACTGGCCATTAGGTTCCAATTCCATGTCACCTAATCCAAAAGAGTATATTTACAATTAAATCCATATTCAATCTTAGATCTTACTAATACTCTTATCAATATTCCCAAACCACTAATTATCCTCTTAACATGACACTTGTAGAGCTTAGGCAGCATTGTCATTACAAATATACTAACTAAGCCGCTAATATAGAAATAATCATGAAATTTGCCTCAATTATTAAAGAAGTATAACTCAGTTCCCATTTACATATCATCCTCATATCATTATCCCAACACATCAATAATAATCTAATTTCATAAATCATAGCTAAATAGCCTAATTATCTTAATTAATCATAACATTACATAATTCTCATCATCCTTATTAAATTCAAATTCGGCATTTAGCACAATATGACCGAATCCATGATGCTTACATATATATCCTTCATGTCTCAGTTCTTGATCCTGTATCATAATTTTGGTCCAATTAACTAGTTTATATATCATAAGTAAGCCTAACGATTTATTCAGATTACATTAGGAATCAAATAATTCAATTAACTAGTATTTTGCCCAATATATCTCAATCAAAACCTCGAAACCACAAACTAAGAGCACCACTACGATTGTTGGTGCAAGGAAAAGAAATTATTTGGAAGTTTCTGGAGCGCTGCCGTCCATTGCCATTAGAAAATGTCGCACCGCCACCAAACTTCTCCTTTCAAGGTCTTAAATCTAATAGCATTATTAGTTTCAAGTTTCACAACCTGTAACACTTTCAATCAAGCTCAAGAGTGTCCAAGTGGCTCTTCACCGTCGAGCTTCGATTACCCTTTTTTTG